>CAJNIZ010026402.1:46985-57598 GCA_905231905.1 Symbiodinium pilosum | reverse complement strand
GGGTTTAGAGCTCAGGGTGTAGGATTTCAGCCATCTCTGTATTTTTTGAACTCGAGTTTGGAACTTAGGGTTGTAATAGGACCCCTCGGCCGCTTTCCTTTCTAATCGGCTTCCTGTTGTGTTTCTTGAAGCCGGGAAGTCTGAAAAATTTGTTGTGATAGACGCCTTTGTGCGTCATCACGACCGCGCATGTGCTGTTACACTACTGTGCTGTGTGTTGTTGCTCTACCCATGCTGTGTGCAGCAGTCTACTCGGCTGGGACCTCAGATCCGGCTGCAAAAAGCTTAGGGTTTAGGAGCTTGGTGTTCAGGGTATTAGGGTTAAGCTGTATATTCGCAAGGGTTAAGCAGTATATTCCCATACATAACCCATAGATTAGCAGCTATACTGGCCCCCTCTAACTCTGATAAGGTCCCTCGAAACCGTCCTCTTGCTCCAATCCAACCCCAACCCCAACCCCAAACCCCTAAACCCTCAACCCCAAACCCCTAAACCCCTAAACCCTAAACTCCGAAAACCTCAAGTTTAAACCCAGTATCGTCATCCATTCCAAGAAGCAGGAAGAACCACCGGCAACTGTCGACTGGTCTCATCTCCGGAGGGTCGATGTCTAAGCATTAGGGTTTAGGGCTTAGGGTTAAGGGTTCAGGGTTTAAGGTTAGGGCTCAGGGTTTAGGGTTTGGTGCTTAGGGTTTAAGGGCTCAGGGTTTAAGGTTTAGGGTTTAGGGTTTGGGGTGTACTTACTGGGGGAAAGTCATCAGTTCGGGAATACCTTATATAGGGATTACATAGGAATTTTCTTCCTTTACTCCGTAATAATCTGCAGTAAGTCTAGGGCTCAACGGATTTAGGGTTTGGGGTGTTTAGGGGGTTCAGGGTCTTTAAGGGGGTTTGGGGTCTACGGGGTTTAGAGTCTTACCGTTGACGGCTATGGAGGCCTGGGTGCAAAAGGGTTGAGGGCTTAGGGGTTTGGGGTTTTAGCGTTGAGGGCTTTGGGTTTAGGGATTAGCGGGGGGGGAATTTAGGGGGTACAGTTTGGGGCTTGGGGTTTCGGGTCCAGGGCTTAGGGCATAAACTGTTTGGTTGGGTGTGGTTCCAACAATTAGGGGTCCTCCTTGTGTACCCCAAACCTTTCATAGTGAATGACAACTATTTTTGGAGCGCGCTTACAATTCTTACAACTTTGCTAAAACTCGAGCAACCTCCTCCCGTCCTTGGTCCGCTGAAGCAAGCCCTAAACCCTAATGTGAACCCATTATTAACGAACCCCCTCCTTTTGAGGGACTTAATACTAGGATCCCTATTTTAATCCTTATTAAGGGGAGGGGGTTTATTAATCAGGGGTCTACGTTAAGCCTTAAACCCAGAAGGTGGTCATTGTACCCTTAGCTTGGGTTGTTTTTCTGGGCTTGAGGATCCGCAGAAAGAACTTCAGGGGATTCCGTTCGTTCATTGAAGGTCTATGTGAGCTATAGTCGAAAATCCTTGAAGGGGGTTATGTAAGGGATGATACAGGGGAGTATTATAGGGGTGATTGAGGGGGATACTAGGAGTCTGGATCCTAAACTCTAAATCCTAAACGTTAAACCCCTAGGGTTATTAAGGGGATACTAAGAGTTTAGACTATGGGCTATGTGTTGGGGCCATGATAGGTCTACGATCTGCGAGTACAACCCTGGAACCCTGCTGTTGGAGGGAATGTGGCAGGATACCCGGCCCTAAACCCTCAACCCTCAACCGCGTAGCTTCTTTCAAAAGACTGAGCGATGCCTGGGTTGCTGTTAGGGGCCTTAAAAAAATTGCCATTGGGTTTAGGGTTTAGGGTTAGGGGTATATGAGCCATAGTCTAAACTCCTTAAAAGGGGTTATATAGGGCAGTACTATTGGGGTTACTAAGGGGGATGCTGGGAGTTTAGAATGGCCCAATTAGTGAATACGGGGTTTCCTTACTGTAGTAACTAAAAACCCGACACCCTAATCCCTGAACCCTAAAGCAGCCCAGATGCTTGCTTTGTGTTTCTCAGGTCCTCAGTGAGCCCTGCGTGACAAAGTTTCAGATTTCCTGGGACACAGCTGAGGAGGCAATTGGCAGCTTATACGTACCTTTAGGGGAACATGGGGTTTGATAGAGGTTATACAGGAATTATATGAGGGTTTTATAGGGTGGAAGGGTTTAGGGTCTAGGGGTCGGGGTTATATAGGGGTATATAGGGCATCGCAAGTTGGTGTGACTATCACTGAAGATCGGGATCTGTGTTACCAGTGCCCTTATAGTCAGTGTGAACAAAAATGCTGGGACACAGTAGGATGACTGTTCAAGAGCTCCGACCTTTACCCCTAAGGCTTGAAACCCTAAAGCCTAACGTCTACGGCTCAAGGATGTCCGTGACACTAGAAGGGATAGGCCGAATATGTATGAACCCCTGGTCAGTCTCATTCTGCATGGATTTCAAAACCAGCCTTTTATTGAATACGTAAGGCCTTTTGAAAGCCGGGTGCGAAGTCGCTCGGCCATGCTCGCAATGACGAGATGCGTTGTGCTGCTGGCCTCTCTGCACCTTGCGACCTCACAGTCACAGCTGTCTCAAGAGACCCTGCGGCGCATAGATTGTCAGCTGGCTTCCGAGGCATGCGACCACACAGGCAGCAATTTGAACCTGCTGCAAGTGAAGGGGCGCATGGTGTCCGAGGAGACAGCAAAGGCAGAGCGAATCATCATGAAAGGTGTCAGCTACGGACCATCACCTTTCACCTCTGCTAAGAAGAACAAGCACCAGGACTACTTCTGCGATGCGGCTGAGCCTCAGTGGGGAGAAGTGGGCCGGGGGGATCTTCGAATCATCCGTAGCCTGGGGGCAAACACTGTCCGCCTCTACGGCAATGATCCCGACTCTCGGTTGCTGTAAAGGAATTTAACAAAAACTACTATGATAAGGAAACCGTATTGTTTATCATACGTATATCCTTAACACGGTACCCTAAGCCCTAGCCTTATAAACCCTACACACCTCAAATATGGTACTCTAAGAGCTCTAAGCCCATTTTGCCCAAAACATGGTAACTTAATCCAAGTTCTTTAAGCCGCAGCCCTAAACCCTAAACCTAAACCCCTAAGATTCTTGAACCCAGGACCTGCGCCACGCCAGCTTCCTGGATCAGGCACATAGCCTTGGCTTGCAGGTCATTCCCGGGATGGGTGACAAGGCTTCTGGGTTGCTGTTAAGGAACTTAAATTAAGGGACTATCCCCTATAATGGAGAATCAAATGGAAAAGAAAATGGAAAATGAAATGGAAACTGGGGGAATATAGGGACTTAAGTAACTTAATTTAAGTTCCTTGACAGCAACCCAGGCTTTCGAGACAAGTCAGTGCAAGGGAGGATCTTTGGCTGGCCTTTTAGGCTTTAGGCGTTTGGGGTTTAGGCTTATAGCCCCCTTAAGTAGATAGATTATGGCTTTCGGTATGTTATAATGAGATCCCCATATACCCCATATTCTATCTACTTAAGGGGAAGTATAGGATTTAGGGTATAGGATTTAGGGTTTAGGGTTCAGGGTTTAGGCTTTAGCCTGGCCCTTAGGACCTTTTTGTTTTGGGGTTTGCAGTGGGCCCTTCATGTTAAACACCCGCCACCCCCAATATTACATGTGGCTGCCCAATCTATGAGCCCTCTTATGCGGGAATATTCAGCCTTTAAAAGTTGATGATTTGTAGGGGGGGGCGGCCTGCGGTCAGCTAAGGAAACTTCTCATGCTTTGAGGGTGCCAAGGAGGCCTACATGAAGAACTTGCAGAACGGATTTCTTCTCGACAACCGAACTTACCACCCAGCCATTAAGTACTTCATTGTGGCTTACCTGCGAAAGGCAGAACGTGAAGTTTTTGGGTTTGTATATTCAATCTTCATAAAACCCTCAACCCTAAGCCTCAAGCCCAGGTGGTGAACGAGCCGGAGCTCAAACTACCGAGTCTCGCAGAACCCAAGAAGTTTGCCAAGGCTGTTCCCGAAATACGGTGGATATTAATCCCGCATGACCCCAAGTGCCTCAAACCTTAGGAGTAATGATACTTTTTTTCAATACCAAGGTCATGCAGGATGTGTAGCATGAACAGTAGGGGTCCCCATGATATATTCAATATATTCCCCGGATACCATACGGCTTGGGGTTTGGGGTTTAGGGGTCCATGTTTGGGGTTTAGGACTCTCCAAAAAGGGACCCAGAATCTTGCAGACCCTAAAGCCGACGCCCTATATAATTTCCTATAACAGCCATAGCCTAGACTCCTTACAGGGGGTTCTAAAGGGACTATATAGGGCTTATCAAGGGGGATACTGGGAGTCAAGAAATCATTTTACAACCTTGATAAGCCTTGGGTTGGGCCCCCACCCATTAATAGTGACCCCAAGAGATAATGGTAATTGTGTTAGGGTCCTCATATATTCCTAGTATACCACTATTAGTGTGGGGGCCCAACCCAAGATAAGCCCTTCAAAGGGTCTCCTAATCTGCAGAGGCTGTTGCGACTGCCATTGACGGCGTGCTGGCGGCTGAGGAGGAATTAGGAGTCCGTGGACCCCGACCTAACTTGACCGTCACTTGGGCTATATCCAGTTGCACAGGAATATATATATATATATATGGAAATGTCGGGTCATATATTAGGGTTTTACACGGTTACAGTGGGTGATATGTGGACAAGCAAGGTTATGTAGGATAAATCACCCTAAACCCTAAACCCTAAGACTAGGAGGGACCTAACCACAACACCCTGGACCCATGAAGGAGAATCATTGGCTTGATTGCTCAATGGGTTTTCATATGAGCCATAATCTAAACTCCTTAAAAAGGGGTTATATAGGGGATTATATAGGGGGATATTATGGGGGTTATTAAGGCGGATACTAGGAGTTTAGACTATGGCTCATATGGCCTTGGGGCTTAGGGTTCAGAGGCTTTCAAACAGGAGGGCGTTTCAAAACGCTGGGATCAGACTATTGAACCCTTAAACCATCAAAGCAGAAATCCATTAAACCACGAGTCCATTAAACCACCAAACCATCAAACCACTAAACCAATGGTTTTGGGCCCATGTAAGGAGGAAGATTGGTTGAATGGTTCGCTGGGTTTCTGATAATGGCAGAAACATGCAGAAACCATCAGTTTAATGGCCCAATGGTTCAATAGTTTGCTGTGTTAATAGTGTAGACGTGTAGAGCTTTAGTATTCGAACCTTGGTTTCGAAACCGTACTGTTCTCTCGAAAGAAGTGTAGATTGATGGTTTAGTGGTTCAAGGGGCTCCTTTAACACAAGCGGGACAAAGTTCAGACGGGGGGCAACGACTCGCACCTCTATATATGTCTAGAGAGATTAGGGCCATGTACGCTAGGAGGGACTTTACTTGGAGGGTCAGGGGGACATGGGTCATAGAGGTTACTAACCTACTTACTCGCCTACTTACTAAGTCCCCCTGACCCTCCACGTGCTACAGCTTCAGCACCTCATAACTTCGGGGGTTTCTCTGTGAAAGTCTTAGTAGGAGATCTATAGGAGTCTAGGAGCAACCCGGGTTAGTTTCTCGTTTGCCTCATGAGCCCAAACCCCAAACGCTAACCCTAAATCCTTAACCCTAAACCCTGAAGCCTGAACCCTAAAACCCTTAACCCTTAAACCTGAACCCTCAACCTTAACCCTAAACCCTTACGTAACTCTTCACTCTTAACCCTAAACCCTGTACTCTAAACCCTAAACCCTAAAACCTTAACCCCAGGTTACTTTCTCATTTGCCTCATGCAATCGCTGCTTCAAGTTTGGAGACCGGCCTGCTTTGGGCCAGCTGTGGATGCTTGGCTGGCTTTAGTTAGGGTTCAGGTTTTGGGGTGTAGGGCTTAGGGTTTAGGGTTTAGATCCAGGGTGCACACCCTAGGGTTTCAGGATTTAGGTTTAGGGTTTAGTGGCTTTAGTTTGGCTCTTGGGACTTCAAATTTGGGGCTTCCCACCAATTTTTCATGAGGAGGCTAAGACGTTGACTGGTATGAGCTGATCTGAAGTTTTCCGAGGATGCTTCAGGATGCGCTTATGAAACCGGAGAAGTATGGCGTCCAGGCCACGCAGAACCTTGCCGAGTTCTTCCGCACGCGCTTCACATACAGCTTCAACTCAGGAAATCCCTCAGGCGAGATCCAGGAGCTCTTCCTCAAGCACTACGTGGAGATCTTCCCATCCACGCCCATATTCATTGCCGAGTATCATAACCCTGGAAACCCCAACTTGCAAGGAGACGTGGAGGACATCTTAGCTGCCTCTGCGAGCTCCCCACTGCTCTTGGGAATCAGCTTCTGGGTTGCTGATGAGGAACTCAAACTGCAATTACCATAATGGCTATGTATATATATGTATATATATATATATCTGAATACAGATGCATAGTGCTTAATATGGTAAGCTGAATATCCTACCTTAAATTAAGCTCCTTAACAGCGGCCCAGGCTTCTTCGAGTTTCAGAATCGCTATGACCAAGCGGGCCATCTGGTTTGGGGCATGTTTGATCCGCAAAGCAACCCCCTCTCCAAGTTGAAGCTGCGCCCTGGTGCTTAGGGTTTAGGGTTCAGGGTTTAGAGGTTTAGGGTTTGGAGTGGAGGAGTGAACATCGGTACCAAGGGGTATACGTGGGGAGTACTTGAAGATATAACACTAATCCCTAAGCCTTAAACCCTATTACTATTGGGATCCAGTCCATCGCTCTCCCTTAAGAACCCGTAAGGCACTTTCGGGAGTTTGACTCGACTGTTCCGTGCCTCAGTCCTGTTTCTGGGTTGCTGTTCAGGAGCTTGGGTTCAGGGTTAGGGTTTAGGGTTTAGGGTTCAGGGTTTCGGGTTTAGGGTTTAGGGTTTAGGATTTTGAGTTTAGGGTTTGGGATTTAGGGTTTAGGGTCTAAACTCCCAGTGTCTCGCGTAACAACCCCCTATACTACTCCCCTATATGACCCCTATATGACGGAGGAGTTTAGACTATAGCTCAGATGAAGTTACCATAACATAGATATTTAGCAAGTAAGGCTGCTTCTACATATTACAGATGAAATTACCATAGTGCGGATATGTAGTACGTAATGTGGTTTCCTACTAAGGACAACTTAGTTTAAGATCAAGCACGCCGCCAGGTGGGTAGTTACCAGGTAAGCATTTACCCCCACCTAAGGCTGGCTCATGTATAGCTCGTAGAAAGGTGACGGCGCCATAAGGGGTCTATATAGGCACCCTTGAATACTTGATACCTGGCTGCAGGTTAGACCCAAACCCTAAAGCCTTAACACCCCAAAGGTCCGGTAACAAAAAACACCCCAAACCCTGGGTTTAGGGTTTAGGGTTTAAACCCTCAGCCTCAGGTTTTTGACGGCATGCGGACCATTGTGGAGCAGCTTACAGCCGCGTACGGGGGACCTGGTATCAGTCCAAAACGGCTACTTAGCCACCTATAGCCCGGCTCGTGAGCTATAGGGGTCATACTGTATTTTGCAGAAGTACATAGGGTTGTACGGGTTGTAGAAGAATGGAAAATCAAATTGACAAGGACATGACAACTACTAAAGTTGAGAGGGTTTAGCCTGGCTCCTCAGACTCTTTTTGGGTTCCTACCACTTGTATTAGGGAGGCTAAACGTTTTGCATTTAAGGGGTCCTGCACTCAGCTAAGGCTATGCATGCCAAATCCGCAGGAGGTGCCAGTGAGCAACTTACCCGTCTCATGAAACGAGTTCAGGGCTTAGGGTGTAGGGTTTAGAGTACGGTATGCCTTAAGCCCGAAGCCTTCAACCCAGCATGGACAACAAGGCCAGCCTTTGCCAAACCTCAGGTAGACACTGGAGCGTTGAGGGTTAAGATTTAGGGTTTAGGGTTTAACTTGGGTAATTCCCCCTTACGGTCGCTGTCCTTTGCGGTGTTTTGTTAAGGGGGCATTATAACTCTTAGTATGCTTGTGATAACTTATTACTGTCAGGGGGAATGACCTAAGGTTTGTGGCGCTAGGCCTTGTATAACCTCTCGTATCCCCTTCGCTCGACCCCTAACCCTAAACCCATATACATAGATACATTTAGACACCCCCCCCCCCCAAGGATAGAAAGTGGACATCTCCCGAAACCCGAAGTCCTACACCCTAAACCCTAAGCCCTAAACCCTCAAGCACATACAAACTTACCATTACTTTGGGTACCCCAATTTCCTTCATTTTAAATTTCAAATCTTGAAGATCCAAAATCCGCCCCCAAGCCTGAAGTAATGGCAGTAAACCCTAAACCCTAAACCCTAAGGCAAGCATGGATTCCAGCAGATGGTCGGCTTGAAGAACATCACCGCCATGCAGCAGTTTCTCTGGGTTAGGGTTTATAGGGGTTACAGGGTTTGTAGGGTTTGGGATTTAGGGTTTGGGGTCTAGGGTTTGGGTTTAGGGTTTAGGGATCTAGGGGTCTAGGGTTGGTGTTAAGGAACTTGAATGCACGTTTTCGGCTTAGGGTTTAGGGTTTAGGGGCTTGCGGTTGGTGTTGAGGAACTTGAATGCAGGTTGTTGGTTTGGGGTTTAGGGATATAGGTTTTCGGGCTTTGGGTCTGGGATTCAAGGTGGCTTGCTGAAGGAACCTTACTTCGGTTATAATTAGGTTAACGTACTTGAATCAAGTGGAAAATAACAGGGAGCATGAAGTGGAAGCTGGGGTAAGAAATGGGTTGCATGACAAAGGGAGCTGAGGAACTCGCATTGATCTGCCACAGTTAGGAAATCTCAGAATTTATTCTATGTCCATATTTTAGCCGCTTCGTTTAGGTTCCTTTACCCCCAAACCCTAAATCCCCAATCCTAAACCCTTAACCCTTAACTCTAAGTCCCAAACCCTAAACCCTAAACCCTAACAGCCACCCAGGTTTGTGAAACGCGTGGTGGAGAAGCTTGGAGGCTTCGTGCCCTACGTCGTCCCCGCTGAGTTCGCGCAGCTTTTCCTGCACCCCCAGTCGAGCTTCTTACCTGAATTTTTATGGTAATATAATCCCTTATATTAGGGCTTAGGGTTTAGGGGCTGGGTCTAAACTCCTTGAAGGGGGTTATATAGGGGATTATATACGGGACGATAGTAGGGCTTATTAAGAGAAGTACTAGGAGTTTAGACAGTGGCTTATATGGGGGGCATATAGGGTTCAGGAATACTACCCAATAATAATGTAGAACCAAAAGAAAAAGATCATGGAACATGGAATGCAACCTGGGGCTTATATGGGGTGTTATATCTTACGTCGGGGGAACAAGGAATTAACGAATGGATCCTTATGTTAGTTCCCACATAATTCGGACTGATACCCTAAACCCTAAAACCCTAAACCTAAATCCTACTTTTCCCCGTTTGAGGCTATAGGGACTTGGAGAACATGTTGGTTGCGCATCCGCAGTGGGCGCGGTGGGACATCTTTGCATCATGCACGGTGGATACAACTGCCCTGGAATCCAGCTTGGGTGGCAAAATTGGCTACATCTGTGGCCAGGGCTACGCCGACTGTTCCAAGCTTCCGGTAGCCTGTAAGGCTAGCGTGTGGGACACTGCATCGTGGGTCTTTGGGAGCCACTTTAAGGAGCTCATGTATGCGAGAGACGAAACGCCGAAGCCTCTGCAGCACTGTGACCTGGACGGTGCGGCCCACTTCGTGAGGTCCAGTATATGGAAGAAGTCAGCACTAAAGCACGAATGTATCATTCCGTTGGGCTGGACAGATCCAAATAAAGCGTCTTTGTGGCACCTCTGGGATATTGGGGGTTAGTAGGGAATGAGGGAAGACATTACATAGGGGTTATGTAGGGATAGTATTCCCTTCTTCCCTACTAGCCACCAGTAAGTATCAATAATCAGAAATCCTTGTCCGGGTCTTGAAAACCACCCAGGTGTTCATCACCCAGCATGGCTTCTATTTGGTTTGGAGTGATCAGGACCCGACAGCTATGAAGGTCTTCATCCACCGGGCTGTGGCTCACCAGTGCTTTAGGGTTTGGGGTTTAGGGTTTAGGATCTGGGGGTTTAGGTCTTTACTCCCTGAAATATACTGTAGGGTTTAGGTTCTACCTCTGATGGCGCCGCCAAGCCCCAAAACCTTACCCCTAGCCGTAGCCCATTTAAAGCGACCTCACCCGACCTCACCCTAAATGGTGGTTTATATAGAGAATAGTACCAAAACGGCCTGAGATTGGGACTTGAAATCAGTCAAAATTACCCTGGTTTAGCCCGACTCTGTTCTTTGAGCCGTCGATGCCGGATTGGGAAGCCCCCATTTACGTCTAGATATAAACTAGACCCAAGTAAGGTGGAACACACGGGCGGACAGGTGCGCGAGGTCGTCCCGCGGAGGTTCATCCGGCAGATGCTGGGTTGCTGTTTAGGAATCTAATTTAAGTTACCATCTTAGGGAACCCCTATGAATTACTACATATACCCATCATGGTAACTTAATTTAAGGTCCTAAACCCTATATACCCCATATAGGCATGATCGCCTAAACTCTACACAGACTCTAAATAAACCCTTAGGAACCTAGGAAGCATTTAACTACTGGCATTTAACTTCTTTACAACAAGA
>CAJNIZ010026402.1:12941-25952 GCA_905231905.1 Symbiodinium pilosum | reverse complement strand
CTGCTGCTGCTGCTACGACTACTACTACTACTGCTGCTGCTACTACTACTACTACTACTACTACTACACCATCAATGTTTTGCCATTGTTCCGTCATGTCGAAATGATTTCTATTTAAAGGGGGCCCCAGGAATTTTCAGGAGGATAGTCTCCTCGATATGAGCTACCAGCGATATTAAGCCATTTTAGGGGACCCTGAACAGTGGACATAGAGGTCCCTGTTGTAGTTGAATATCGCCCCGGACATATTCCCTGATAAGGAACCCATGTCCCATGATTTCCTGGGGCAATAGTGGCTGTAGCTCATATAAGCTAATCCTTGCACGCCATCTGGGTCTTATGTAAGCTTTCTGTAAGACAGACCCACCTGGTAACTCCCAGCTTGAGCTACTGTCAAAACTCCTTCAGGAGAGCATTATAGCGGTTATCAAGGGGGAAACTCGGAGTTTAGACCCGAAAGCCTAAACCCTTAGGGGTTATTAAGGCTCATTTCCAGAATTCCTTAACAGGGGAGTTGCATCTTGCTAAATACGGCCTACGGTTGGTAGGTTCTCAGCATGGTGTGTGTGTTTGTGTAGATAGATTATATTGCGTCTTTCTTCCGCAGGGGAAGGCATATGTCCCCACACACATATATGTATAATTTATGAATCTATATATGTATACACACATGATTATGTGCATACATTATATGTTTAATCATGCGTATATGTATGCATGTAAGATACAGGTACACCTAAAAAAGCCCCGTAAGAGGAAGAAGTCGGAGCCGTGGATGACGCAGCTAGTCAAGGCGTGGGCTAATGTTAACAGGAAGGTAAGGCTTAGGGTTCAGGGTTTAGGGCTTAGGGTTTAGGGTTTAGGGCTTTGGGTTTAGGGTTTAGGAATTTGGGCTTAGGGTTTGGGGTTCAGGCTTTAGGGTTTGTTATCATTACTTAGGGTTTGGGGAGGTCATTTTGGTTCTGAACTTTTGAACCTTTAAGAAAATTTGGGTACCCTCAGCAATAGTAAGTTTATATGGGCTTGAGGGTTTAGGGGTTTAAGGTTAAGGGTTTAAGGTTTAGGGTTAAGGGTTTAGGGCTTAAGGTTTAGGGTTTAAGGTTTATGGTTTAGGGTTTGGGAGTGTAAAACATGTTCCCAGATGGCTTAATTTCAGGTGTTGACCGCGTAGTAGCAATGATCGCACTAACACGTTAACAGAATAATTGTTGTAATGAAAATGCTGATAGCCCCAAATTCTAAGCCCTTAACCCCTCAACCCTAGCTGGCAGGGGCTTCACTACAACTTCAGGGCTTCTTTTTTGAGGGGGGACCTGTTTCTCATATTAACAGAGCGAAATATTGAAATTTTACTAGGGGGCTCAAGACCAACCAAGCTAAGTGAGGGAAAGATTGCGGATGTCGGGCAACGTCTTCAGAGTCCCCACCCAAACGAAGGGTTGAGGGATCATCTTTGTATTATCGTTTGCCCAGTGATGTACTCCCTAAATCCCCACAGAACTTCTGCATAGTTCTTGTGTAGTCCTAACGTAGTTCTTTACAGGCACTTTGCTATAATTTGCCCAGCATATGATCCCCTTGATCTTATTCAATCCCCATCTAATCCCATGTAATCCTGCCATAGCCCTATATAATTCATTCCAAGATGGAAATTCTGGCCGTATACTGCTAAATCAGTATTTACTACTGTGACAATTATACAAATTGACAAATACGAGCAAAATGCTATAAGTACTATTGTAAACAATGCTGGTGTTTCGCAATATGCCTAGACAGGCAAAAGAACGTCCAGTTTCAAAAAAGAGTAGAGCCACAATCTGTGCTGGTGAATACCGGAGTAGAATGCCGCGTGTGTCTTCACCTAAGCCCTAAACCCGAGACTGGTCTTTCTATTCAAGAAGGGCCCTCATCACAGCCAGCATCATCATCACCACCCTCACCATCATTCTAGGGAATGGGTGCTTGTCAGGAACAACTTCTATAGGATCTTCACAAGGGACAACAGCAGTCCTCAAATCCAATGTCTGAATATGTTTCAGAAGAATGCTCCTAAATTCCCTTAGATATACCCCTATGTCCCTACATACTGTACAAGCATCCCTAGGACACATTAAGAACCTGAGTACGCAATTGCCTGACACTGAGAGGCCGCTCAGTTGGCCTTCAAGAGCAGCCGCGATGGCGATTACCCAAAGGCGTGACCCAGCCCTAAACCCTAAACCCTAAACCCCCATATGCGTTTACGGGTCAGTTCAGAGTTGGGCTTAGCTTCAGCCCTGGGGTGATAATCAGTTTTTTAAGGGTCGTAGTAGGGATTATGTAGGACCTCATATGAGCTATAGTCTAAACTCCTTAAAGGGGGTTATATAGGGGATTATATAGGGGACTACTATAGGGGTTATTAAGGGGGATACTAGGAGTTTAGACACTAGCTCATATAGGTATTGTCATGAGACTTGAAATATAGGTTGTATAGGGGTTATGATCGGGAATTCGTGCCATTCGTATGACTCTTCATGCCATGCTTATGCTATTCTTAGAAGCCCTTAATGTTACCCTATTTTGGACTGTTACGGGGTGGGGCAGGACCCAAGTGATAGATAGCTTTGTTGGAAGCAGTTGCCTTTTGAATTGTCCTACTCCTGGGAGGTCGGCGCCTCTTCGTACTCTTCCTGAAGCCTCTGAGTGGACCATGGGACTTCGGAGCCGGATGGAGGGCCATTAGGTCCTGAGGCGTTCATCCGAAGTGTCACTTGGAGGTTGATAGGTAGTTACAAGTGGGGTCATGAAGTCCCTAGCCTAGGTTTTGCCTGTACTTCTCCGAGTTATCAGCCCCACTTTCAACTACCCGTGGACCTCCAGGCAGAATTGCGGTGCCTGACTGATGCTTTTTATCGATGAATTGTTAAGGGCAGGCTTCCGCAAAGCTTCATTTTTGAAGGTGGCTATTTGAAACTGTGCTGCCGTGTTCCTGGAGCTAAATGACAATGCGAGTCCCACTAGCGGTGAAAACAGCCTTGCGGGTGCTTAAGGGAGGGTGGGGGAGTGAATCCCTATAATGATCCCTAGGTCTTAGGGTTTAGGGTTTAGGGTCTAGGGGTTTAGGGTTTAGGGTTTAGGGGTTTAGGGTTTAGGGGTTTAGGGTTTAGGGGTTTAGGGTTTAGGGTGTTACTCATATTTCCCCCACTCCCCCTTAAGCACCAGTAGGCAGCAGGGGCACAGAAGAGCTCCCAACAGATCTGCCAATCTGTGACACATTTTTCTTGCTGATGGTTAGTAGGGAACAAGCAGTTTAGGGTTTAGGGTTTATAGCCCCTAGATAATCCCTATATACTATATTCCCATATTCCCAACTTGCTCCCAGTAATCATGTTTGGTGTTCAAGTATCTCCGCAAACCCTCGGCTGATGACTTCATTTTCTAGGTTGATCCCCTCCCCTAAGAGTTTAGGGCTAAGCGTTAACACTACTCCCCCATTATATAAGGAGATTATGTTTGGGGTTATTCCTTTGAAAGTAAGGGTTCTTAAAAGAGATTTGCACCCTAAACCCGGAAGCAATCTTAATGTAGTTTTCGTAGGAATTATTCTCCTGTGTATTATGGTAGAATTTCAAGGAACCATTTAACAATCACATACGTTGCAGGGTTGCTTTTGAGGAACTTAAATTAATTTACCATAATGCGTATATATGGTAAGTAGTATGGCTTCCCAAAATTAGCTTAGATTAAGTTCCTTTACAGCAACCCAGTTTTGTTCGGGGTCTAAGAGATTACAGATAAGGGGGAGGGGATCTTACGCTGCACCCCTTATCCGTGTGGCACCAAGGTTCATGAGCATCAAGGAGATTTTTTGTGGTGCTGTGACAGACTCAGCGCGTCGGGGTTCAGTGCTTTTGCTGTTTCGGGCTTGGGGTTGAGGGCTCAGGGTTTAGGGTTTGGGGTTTGGAGTCTACCTAAACCCCTAAAATATGTAAAATAATGTCCCTAAACCCATAATAATAACCCTAAATACTTGTGGGGTTTAGGTAGGGTTTAGGATTTGGGGCTTGGAGTCAGAGGTACATTTGAAGAAATGGCATGTGTCGCAAGCTCAAACCCTGATATGGTCCTGATAAGTTGAACGAATTTGCTTCAAGCTTTAGGGGCAATAAAAATCGTAATCGTAATAGCAATAGTGATAATAATAGTAATAGAAATAGTAATAGTAATAGTAATCGTATACTATCTGTGGTTCTTGGGCCTCAGTAGCATCGCCAAGCCAGAAGCGAGCTTTGGAGTTGTGCGCCATGCATTTGGCTCTTCTTCCGCTTCCTCCAGCACCGCTTCCCAATGTTGCAAGATTCTTCGTATGGGGACCCCAAAAATGGACCCATCTGGAGTTTCCCAAAAGTCAGTCAGGGGTGCTTCTTTGGGGATCCCTGCACCAAGGATTTTAATGTATTGGGGTCCCCCTAGTTTCAGGAAACCACCATTCCCTAAACCCTAAACCCTAATACCGTTTATTTTTCTTGGTGCCTTACCCCAGCAGTCCTGTTGGTATTTGCTCGTTTTTTTGAGGTTGAGGAGCTGCCGGTTGGGGCAGGCAAGGACTTCCCGGTTCTGAAGAAATTTGAGGACTGTGGCTGTTTTTTTGAGATTCGTGGCTGCAGAACGTAAAATGAGCTGGAGGGCTTCTTCTGGAGAATTGAGATGACTTAGGAGGATCCCC
The DNA here is from genome assembly GCA_905231905.1 of Symbiodinium pilosum. NCBI lineage: Eukaryota > Dinophyceae > Suessiales > Symbiodiniaceae > Symbiodinium > Symbiodinium pilosum. The sequence goes on along the minus strand of CAJNIZ010026402.1, from coordinate 21,244 downwards.
CACCCTGTAATAGTGGTATAATAGGAATATAGTAGGACCCTAATATGATCCTTATTATCCTTGATAGTCACTATTACAAGGTGGGGGGTCCACCTACAGAATTGAGATGACTCTGAATCAGCTGCCCTGGCTCACTTTGGCCCTCAGGGTTTTGGGGTTTAGGGCTTCGGAGCCTTAGGCCAGGTGTACTTGACACTTGAAGGCTTATGGGAAGGAATAGGGTTTGGGGTTAAGGGTTAAGGGTTTAGGGATATACTTTAGGTTATAAATAGGCGAACAACAGTTATGCCTTCATATCAGGGCATATAATTCAACCTATGACAACCTATGAATGAACCCCGTTTCAGACTTGGCATATACCGAGAACCCCTGTAGAATATCCCGTCGATCTACTTAGCCCCCTAAACCTGAAACCCTAAACCTGACACCCTAAACCCTAAACCCTGAACCCTGAACCCTAAACCTGAAACCCTGAACCCTAAACCTGAAACCCTGAACCCTAAACCTGACACCCTAAACCCTAAAGCTGAAACCCTAACCCTAAACCTGACACCATAAACCCTACGCCTGAAACCCTAAACCCTCAACAAGTGAAACCCGGAATGCAGGGCCAGGTGGGGATTACAAGGAGGTTATTTAGGGTTTAGGCTCTAGGGTACGTAGGGATTATTTGTAGCAGGGTTTGCCGTTCAGGGTTTTAGGGCTTTTAGGGCTTAGGCTTCGAAAGCCCGGGTACCATGAAACCTATGGGCGACGGATGTGAGAAGCACCCACTTCATAAGGTGATTAATAGTAACTGGAGCAGGCTCCATAGTTAATCTGCTTACGGAGTCCCTGTACCCTATATATGTACACATGAGCTATCCTGAAAACACTTTACTTACCTTTGGTTAGCTAGGAATGAAAGAATGGATCCTTGTGGTAGTCCCTATATAACCCATTATAGTTAGTATCCATTTTCTTTACCATCCCTTGCAAATCCTAAGCCCTAAACCCTACATTCCCAGCTAACCTCAGGCCACTTTAAACGGATGCCAATCTTCAGGTTGCGAAAGCTCGGAAGAGGAAGATAAGGCTGGCTGCGTGTGCTGACTACTTCTCATGCAATCATGGTTAGGGTTCCAAAATTCAGGCTTTTGGGGCTTTAGGTTTACGGGAATGTCGCAGTTTTCTTTACTACCCACCGACTCTGTACTACCTCCTCTTGACCGGGGAAGCTGGCTAGGAGAACTCTGAAAGACCTCGTACGAGCGTGGCTATGACAACAATGGGTGTTGGTAATCATAATATACAGAATCAGCTATGTGAGTATGATGTCGTAGTGGCGAAAATTGCACATGTTGAAGCAGAGGGCTTGCCGCAAGCCATCACGTGATTCTGTGGTGCCTTTCGCTTGTTCTGCTGCACTGGGTTTCAAGGAGAGAGTTATCAATACAGTCCGGAAGACAGTACGACTACATCCTAGTTTTGGGTATTGTATTTTGCTATTCACAAGCTGACCCGAAAGATTACTTATATACTTCCCTACCACTCATTCTGGTTGTGGTGTAATTTACCGCTAACCCTATTCCAATCATCCAGGCCTATACAGCTCCTAAACCCTCAAGTCTTGTGAGGGCTTAGGTTCCAACTCGGCTTTTCCTCGCAAAACCTGGCCATCGACCCTGCGCCTTGCGCGGTCTCCTTCGCACACAGTGGCTCTGACTTAATGGTAATATAGTATTATGAAGTTAATCTTTAGTATTCTATCATCACTGTTATAGTATCATAGTGTTATCATTCTTTTCCTTATGATGCGTAGGACATGGATGAATGGGACAAGAAGATGCAAATTGCCATCTCTCGTTTGTCTTGGGGTTTAAAAGCTTAGAACAGCATGGAGGAATGCATCCGTGCAGAAGCTGCTACCGAATGCTTCTAGTCCCTGTATCCGTTCGTTCCCCTCAGAGGTTAATACATCTAGATCCAGACAAATATCCGACATGATCTCAGCATCCCTGATATGGATTGCTCTCAAAATTATGGGCCCTTTGAGGGTATAGATTATGGCACCTAATATTTAGGGGTACCAGAATGGGACCCAAACTGTGGGGACTACCCATATGGTTTAAGGTCTCAGACATTTTTGGTTTTGTGCTCCGAGGCTCCTTCCCTACCTAAACACTAGGACCTAAACCCTACAACTAATTTTTGCACTACCTACCAAGCGCCAGTAAGGTGGCCCCCGATGGCTGCGCATGTTACTTTGCCGCCTCGAACCAAGAAATGCCAAAGAAATCTCCCAACAGCGCTGGGTTGGGGTTAGGGTTTAGGGTTTCCGTCTAGGGTTCAGGGTTTAGGGCTTATATTGGGGTTATGTAAAGTTTGACAGGGATATATGAGATCAGGGTTTTGGGTTCCTCTAACATAGCATATAAGTTTGATGGGGCCTCCCTGGTTCTTGAAAGCCCATAGGTCTAAGATCCTTAGGAAGTTTCGTGGTTTTCCCAGGCTTATTAGGCAGTATTTGGGAGCAGTCTTTCCATGGCTTAGCCACGCGAGGAGTTTGTTGGCTCCGTCTGGGAAGTCATCCACTGGGAAAGGATTGAGGGTTTAGGGTTTAGGCTTTGTTGGGGAAACTGGTTCTAGGAATCCCCTTGCCCTCCGGAGTCCCTTGATGGACTTGACCGGTGCACTGTGCTGTAGTGCCACGTTTCCATTGAAGCCTCTGCAGCAACACATGGTCGAATGTGGTTCATTTCCTGCCGCGGATCCTGCAACGGACCTTGCACAGAACGGATCTGGGCCGTGCGCAAACATCCAGCTTGCAAATGCATGCCATGTTTCTCGCGTGAAGCTTCTGCTGTCCAGTTGCGCAATTGCATCAGCAAGACTGTTCGATGCACATATCCCGATTATAACCCTAGTGTAACCCCAATATCACCCTAATGTAACCCCAATATAACCCTGATATAACCTGAAGGGATTCGAAAGCTCTAGCCGCTCCAACACGACGCTGCTTAGGGTTGGGGGTGCTGTCTCCTCACGTCCTGAGGCCTCAAAACCGTAAATCCTAAACCCTAAACCCTGGGCCGTGCGAATTTAGTCTCCGAGGAACTCTTTGGACCCCCACTACCTGCTACCCCACTACTACTGAGGCTATATTCTTTTCTTTATTTGGGTCTAAATGATTAGCGGGGTACCAGGTAGTGGGGGTCCTGAAAGTCCCTAGAATAGTCTTCAGTCGGGATCTCCATACTCCATGTAAGCTATAGTTCAAACTCCTTAAAGGGGGTTATATGGGGGAGCACTCTTGGGGTCATTAAGGGGGATACTTGGAGTCTAGACTTTTGCTCATGTGTAATCCCATCCCTCAACCCTGAACCCTAACTTCCTTAACTCTAAACCCTGAAGCCTTAAACCCAAAAACCCTAAACCATAAAGCCTTAAAACCCTAAACTTTAAACCCTAGAACCCTAGACCTTAAATCCTAAACCCTAGTTTCCAAACTGGGGTCCCCCACATAATATACCCCTCAAGCACTCTAATCCTTTCTATGGGTAATGGAGACTCCCCGAAGTGGACCTCCCCTTCCGATTTATGGAACATCGCTAAGCAATTCCTACATGAGCTATAGTCTAAACTCCTTGAAGGGGAGATGTATAGGGGATTATATAGGGGAGTACTACAGGGGATATTAAGGGGGATACTAGGAGTTTAGATTATAGCTAACATGTCCCCTTTTATCTGCAAATCTAGGCCGTAAACCCTCTAAACCCTAAACCGCGATCCGTATGCAAGTCTGCAACCCAGCTTGAGAGGGCCCACGTTGAAGGAAACCCTCATAATATGAGTGTTGAAGAAGTACTGACAGTGGCTCATAATCTGCCCTAAATCCCAAAACCTAAATCCCAAAACTTTAACCCTCAACCCTAAACCCTAAATAGTGGTTTCCAGAATTTTCTTTGCCGTTATCCCAATACCACCATTATACTAGGATAAGGGGATTGCTGAGGTCTCAGGTTGAAGAAGCTGAGCCACGTCCTCAGCATCGTAAATCTGCGAAGCCGATCCTGATCCTCTGCCGGAGAAGTTTTGGTTGTAGGGCTTACGGTTTAGGGCTAAGGGTTTATGGATTAGGGTTTAGGGCTGAGAGTTTAGGGGGAGGGGTTAAGGGTTTATGCTTAGGGTCAGGGTTTCAGGGATTGGGGCTTGCAAGGATGTTGCAAGCAAAAAAGGGATTGGGGTTGAGGTTTTCGGCGTTAGTGTCTTAGGGTTCAGGCCGTCTAGAGAGTAATCCGTCAGGGCTTTATTACTTTGAATACAGATTGGTGGTGCATCATACTACAGTTCTACCAGGGCAGCTAGGAAATCTTAAAAAATGATATTTACCATTATTCTGGCTTCTACATTAGAACGGCCTTAAAAATCAACTAGGGGTCCGGGGAAATTTCTCAATGGTAGTATTATGTACCTAGCCTGAAGCGTGGCTTTCAACTTTCGAGCCCGAGACGGTGCACTAGGCCGCGTATTAAACGTGTGCAAGACTGATTCTATGCAGGCTCGCATCGCGGACCTTACAGGTAGTGTCCGTACACTCAAACCAACCGATCACAAGCAGTAGATTCGGCAGCAGACCATTCGTCAGGAGCATTTCCGCGCCGTGAGCGCGAGAAGCATGCTTGCTTCGTAGTTTTACCTGCTAAAGACCTTACACCCAAAACACCGCTGTGGCCGTTCCTGTGTCAAAGCGCTGGGGCCAAGTAGAGCATTTAAGCAACTCAGAGCAAGCGGCCAAATTACAATGACCGCACACGATCTTAAATCAAATTGGTGCATTATCGAAAAGAGCCCATCAGTTGGTTTTATTTCAGGCTTTGGAATTATGAAGGCCTCATGAAGATGAAGCAGGAAGCATAGTAATGAAACCCTTCCTGATCTCTTGTTGTCCATATCATGGCAACATAACTTCTTTCAAGTTCCTCAACTGCAATAATCCCTTTAAGTATACATATATATATATATATCTACATATATCTACACCCTCAAATAATCCCTAGATAGCCCTTGTGGGGGACCACCACACTCCCTTAAGAATCCCAATGCATCCATGGGTTTGCACTGAGGAGGTCCGAAACTCTGAGCCCCACATCCTATATTTCGGGCGCAGGGTTTAGGGGATTACGTAGGGAAGCATTATAGGGGTTACTAAGAGTGATACTATGAGTCTAGGCTATAGCTCGAGCGGGGGCAGGTCCCCAACCCTAAAGACAGGTTTAGGGTTTCAGCTTGAGGGTTTAAGGTTTCAGGTTTTAGGGTTCAGGGTTTCAGGTTGAGGCCCTACATCTTTTGGGTTTAGGGTTTACGATGTAGGGTTTAGGGTATATCCCTTGCTTGAAGGTTCACGGCACTTGGTAACTTCTTGTAACAGGGTCCCTGTAAAGGGTAGGGAACTATACGGTGCAGGGTTTAGGGTTTTAAGCTTGATGGCTATGTGGCATAACTGGACTCATAAGCCTACTTATTATTTGAGTGATCTACCTGCGTCCCCTTAGGAGGTCTATAAGTTGGGTTATAAGCCAAGCTATAAGCAATCAGAGAGTCCCATGAATCTTCAAGTAGCGTTTCGGGTCATAGATTTCCCATTCTGAGAAACTGACCAAACATGGAGAGAGCCCAGGAAGACGTCGAGCTTCGATGGGCCAACGTCTTCAGGCGAGAGTGAAGCTTATCAACGGGGGAGCTTGTCAAAGCTCAGCCCAAAAATCACTAATTGAGGGTTTAGGGTTCCCATAGTTCTCTTTCAACCCGAGACCCTCAACCGCGTATACCGATTGCGTCCAGGGCTGTACCACCGAAAAAACCAAGCACCAGCAGCATTTGCGTGCCTGCAGCGCAATGCCTCTGCCGAAGCAAAGGATGCGGAAGTCCAGGGTTTAGGGTTTAGGGGTGTAATGGGGGATCAAATGGAAAAGAAGATTGAACACCAAAATGACATCTGCGGTTATTTGGGGGATTCTAGGGATAGTTACTTGCCGCGTATGTTTCGAGATTCGCTGACTAGTGATGGTTTAGGGTATCTCGAAGGGACCTTAGGATGATATGGGTAATGTAGACCCCTAATTAATAAGCCCCCTCCCCTTCCAGGACCCTCCTTGTACCCTTAATTAGGGGTATATGGTCCCTAATAGTGGGTATTTAGGGGTACATAGAGGGTAGATGGAGGGTCTAGGTTAATAGGGATTATAAAAGGGATCCTAATATTAAGGCCCTTAAAAAGGAGGGGGTTCGTTAATCATGGGTCTCCATGAATGTTTTCCTACCGTGCCCCTGGATAGTTGACAGTAGGGTCGTAAGTCCTGTGAGTTAGGTGGTCATTTTATGTATCTGGTGCATGACCCACCTAGAGCCACCCAAGTGCCTCCAAGTGAACTTACTCCGAGGTCCCTTAACCATAATCCCGAAGCTTGAGAGCCAAAACCCTAATTCCTAGACCCTAAAACCTAAATCCTGAAACCCTTCCAACAGGAACAGCCTTCCCCAGGCCTTGCTGACGATACGGAACTTGCGAGAATTGAGTCGGCCCTGGACCGAATTTCTAAGCAGGTGCTGGCACGGGAGGGGGTAGCGGTTGGGGGTTCAGGGTTTTACAGGGGTTTGTCAAAGAACCCTTTTGACGCTAAACCCTACATCCTAATCCCGCAACCCTAAGCCCTCATAGGTATGTTTTATATGCTTCGTATGACCTGGTCCAGTTCAGTTAAGCAGGTGTTCAGCAGCGACAGCAAGCCCCAACCCGACAATTTCGTCAACCTATGAGCAGAGGGGTTTACTGGATCAATGTTAGGGATCCTTTATACTTTTTGGGGTATGGGATTCCTTATATTTATGAAAAAAAGGATCCTTTTTTCTTCCTAGGGTAATGTGGGTTTAGTTTAGGGTTTTGTGTTGACTCATACAGGAGATGAGGTTTTGCCAAGCCGCCTGTGAGCCTGAGAATAGGGTTTAGGGTTTAGGGTTTAGGGTTTGGGATTTAGGGTTTAGGATTTAGGGTTTAGGGTTGAGGGTTTAGGGTTTCGGGTACAAAAGTGCACTGCCTTACTGCTGGTGGTTGTGGGATGGAGGAAGTGGTGCCCCTCCAGAATCTCCAGGAATCATCTTTGTACTCCGTTTAATCATTCCCTACTAAGCGCCAGCAGGCGGTAGGTAATGGAGCCAGGCTTGCACTGCTTGCGCTGGTCCTACCGTCGGACAGCCTTCGTTACTACTGGGCAAAATCTTGGGGTCTATATTGGGAAACTACCAAATAGTCCCGAATTGGCCTCACTTCCTGTTAAGAGATTTTCGGAAAATTGCCAGAACAAACCCTTAGTCACCTTAAAACCTGAGGCTAAGAGGTAGCGTCCATGAAAAGGCGAACCTTCATAGGCCCCAATATACGGGAATCCTTCTTATGTGGAACCCCAAAAAGGGACCCATAATCTATTTTCAAAACACCTTAAGCCCTAAACCCTCATGCCTGAATCCCTTGTATATCCCTATATACATAACCCTCACATGACAGGTATATATCCCCTATAAACCCTTTACAGGGCCCGGAAACCACAAAGTGCAGGTTGATGCCTGCTTGACGCACTTACTTCATGGCGGTGGTGCTGTGCCTCCAACAGTGCACGCGACCAGGGAGAACCATGTTGTGAGAGGACACCGGTACGGTGGATACTAACAATCCTGCATGACCTCAAGTACTTTGTACCTTGGGAATTTTGGTACTATAGTATATTAGGGTCATGCAGGAATTTTCAGTATCAACCGTAGGAATCGGGTTTACGGTCAGAACGCATTTTCAATTTCTATTACCCAGAATCCCCATGTAGGCCTGAGGCATTTTGCGATTTGAAATCTGCCGGGGGGGGGGGGGGGGNNGGTTGAAGTTGGCTAATTACACGTAGTGCGTGAACAGGGGCACCACAACCACAAGCATGCCTACGCTTCCCCTGAGCACTCCTACAACTACCAGCGGGTAGAAATCAAAAGAAGTTTCATTCAGACAGTTGCATGGTGGCCGTGGGAAACGAAAATCATTCATGTTGTTTTCATTGTCATGGTTGCTGTAGCTATTTGTATCCTGTTTTGAAGCATTGTACTTGGAGGAGTATGAGGGGCTCGAGCTGCGTAGTTGTAGCTTTTGGACTGGTTCTGATTCTAGTTCGTGTACTGCCCGCACTCTGTCACCGATGGAAACTTAATGATATGATGACATATAGCCTTTCATATGATCTCTAATTTTAATATTGACCATTACAGGGTGGGGGCAGTACCCA
>CAJNIZ010026391.1:31342-78854 GCA_905231905.1 Symbiodinium pilosum | reverse complement strand
GGGCTTAGGGTTTTAGGGTTTAAGCAGTTTGAACCCTGGCGATCCAAGTCTATAAATAATACCTGCATTGGGCCTTAAACCCTAAACCCTAAACCCAACACCCTAAACCCTAAACCAAATATTACCTACCTTAGGCATCCTTAGGGACTTGGATTACTTTTATCTTTGGCAGGGTATCGGTATCACCGCTTGATTGGCGCTGTGAGCTCCCCGCACCTCCTGTTCTGTTTTCTCGCTGGTGCCAACACACCACGTCTGACCTAGATAAGGCCAAGTGCTTTTTTGAGGTAAGGTCACCACTGATACACCCCTGCAAACTATTCCCTCCCTGACCTCCCTGAACCCTAAACCTTCAATATACCTACAACAGTCCCTTGTGGTACCCATTGTTGGGAATCACCGCGAAATACCAACATTCTAAAACTGAGCTCTGGGAAGCCACACGCCCAGAATCTCACCTGTTTGCGGCGAGACTTCACCTGCCACAAGGGGGGTAGGTAGTTTAGGGTTTAGGTAAGAGGCAAGAACTGGCAACCTCGGGGAGCCTTAGGGAGTACTGGTTCCCGGTTTAGGGAGTAGTGGTGATTCAGAAGCCGTTTCCGCCGCTGCGTAGCAAACTGCGGCACATGCCGTCGAGCCCTAACGGTTTTAAAGCAGCAGCAGATGAAGTAGCCATGAAGACTTTCAGTGCAAGCAATGGGGTGTTAAATGACCGGATGGCGTGGGGCCATGATCTCACTCCTTTCTGACACATCGCATCCTTTGGAGATCACCTTGCTCCCACACCGCTGCAGCAACTAGCTGCAACCTGCTGTACTCTGTACAAAGGTGTGCGAGGCGACGATGCCTCGGGAGCAGGGTAGGTTGCTCCTGAAGCACTTGGGGTTCTTGGGTCGTTAGAAATGTGGGCAGCCATCATAGACTAACATGTTACTACCCAAGATGCCAAAGTAGGGAGGGGGCAGAGGGCAGAGTGCCCACTGTCTCGAAGACAGCGCTACCTGCCCACCCCTCTACGTCCCATGGCAAGCTGTCCGACCACCCAGCCTCGAGCTCTGAGTAGTCTTCCAGGCATGGGAACATGGAATGGGGAAGGGGCCACAAACGCACAGTCCCTTCACACAATCTTTTCGGCACCCTAACATACCCTAACAGTCCTTCCTCATTTCAGGTCCAGCATGTACAAAGGACTACACCCACCCCATTCCATGCACTGGAAGTTGGGTCAGTTTCACTGCCACTACACAGAATGCGCTTCTACTTCGGTCGGGTCGGTACCTGCAGCTGCCTTCTGTGCGAAGCCTCAGCTTGTAAACGCACTAGCCATGCACAAGAGTTTCCCAAAACTGGGCGCATCATGAAAGACTCTAGGACTTTATGGGGTCATCAGGGGATGATGGGGCTCCTATCGGGCTCGTCGGGGAAATTCCCACGTGCCTCCATACTCGTGCAAGCTGAAAGGATGCCATGCCACGGTTAGGCATTTCCAAGGAACGGTAAACGCAGGAAAGTGAATAGGTTTAGACGTTGCAAGTTTAGACGCGGGACGTATACTGAAAAGGCAGCGGAACCATTGCCATTTCTCAAAATGCTCCTTGTAGAATCCCCAACAAAGACCTCCACATAATGTCCTCATAGTCCCATATATCCGAGGGGCTCACCTTCTGTTTAAGAAACTCCACTATGAAAACGAGCTCAGAGAAAAGCGAGAGGAAGGCCTACGCCTCCAGAATCTTAAGGCTTAGGCTTCAAAGTTTAGGGTAGGCCTAAAAGCCTGCTCAAAATTCCATGGGTCACCCTACTTGCATCGTGTTGTTTGATTAAATTTTGTGTGCTTAATCCCAAGAACATATGTTACGGGTTCGGCCCTTCATCCTCGACGTTCCGAGAATCCTGTCTGCATGAGTGGCTGGCAACATTACGGTACTGCACTGTTTAGGGTTTATAGTCCCCATTAAGTAGATAGAATATGGCTTCGGGTATATTTTCATAAGATCCCCACATATCCCATATTCTATTTACTTAAGGGGGACTACAGGGTTTAGGGATGTCATACTACAAGTAGTGTAACAAGTACAGTAACAAGTGGCAAAGATTCTAAGGGGTCGTAGAATTCGAGACGCCTGCATGAGATCAACATTATGTAGCAGCTCCGGGCGCGCAAGTCTAATCCAAACGGACAGGTGGGATCAATGTAGGGGCCTTAACTAATTTAAACAATGGTTGGGAGAATTCTATACTAGAGTTTCAAGTAAGGGTTACATAAAGGGACTATATTGGTAAGCTTTCGGTCTTCTACAGTAACTCTTAGTAGGATAACACGTATTCCGAAACAAGATTGAACATGTGTATGCAGGACACTTTGAAAAAGATAACATTGGCAGCCATGTAGGCTTCTACATGAAGGTTTCCGAACTCGCATAGCTGAAGCATTAAGCAAGGCTATTTGACAATCCGAGAAATGCTGTCAAGGTTTCCCAAGGAGATCAATATTCCGCAAAAACCCCTAAACCCATGGAATGGAGGAGTGTGGAGAAATGGATGCCTATGGTAGGTCCTTTGTAGTTGTTATGTTCTACTCCTTCATTCCCTGCTAATAACCAGCAAGAGTTAAGCCAAGCTTCGTCGACCCCAGCTACGGACAGCACGCTTGGGCTCTGCACCTCAGCCATGGGTGCTTCGCAGTATGGAGAGCCTTTGGGACCCTGGATATATGTCGGGATTGTGTAGGGACTAGATGTTAAGGTTGCACCTGAAATTTTTGAGCCACTCCAGTTTGTGCTCCGGGACATAGTTTTGGGTTCCGGCTTTGTAGGGTTTGGGGTGAAATGTTTTGGGCAGTGTAGGGTTGAGGGCGTGGAGTTTGGGATTTTGGCAGCCTGGAAAGAGATGAAACCCATGATTCTGTGTTTGGTCTGGGATCTAGTCTGGACGGTTGCATGACTTGACAACAATCAGTGGAAGAAGCTCGGGGCAAGAGAAACACCTCCTGTACAATGGACAGTCTTGGTTAAACGTAGCCTACAGTCATGCGCATATGGCGGTTTGTCTGAAGTGTTTTTTGGGATTTGGCCAACTCTCGTGAAGAAGGGTATTCCTTTAGCGGAGCCTATTTTCACACGTGGGCCAACTTGGGTTATCAACTTGGATACCAACATTTGAAGGACCTAGCTGTAGATTTAGGCCTTTTACTTGGAGTTTCCGGAAATTATTTGCCCTTTTTGGGCATTTCCCATTTTCTTTTTTATTTCATTCTCCATTATTCCTATATTTGAAGCTACAAGGAGGGTCCTGGAACTCTTACACCCAACTGCCACAGCTCACCCTATAGGGGTCCAAATAGCCCCATGTAGGTAATATTTATAAACTCTAGGGTGCAATATAAATATTATTCAGTATTATTCATGGACATGGATCCCAAGGGTAACTCTTGCCCTCAACTCCTAAAGCTCACAGGCAGGGTCTGGGCCTTCAGTGGCGACGGCAGGGGCCGGAGTGGCAGCAGCATCAGCAGAGTCGAAGGATTCCTCCGGAGTAGAGAGCCCTGTTTGGTTTAGGGTTTAGGGTTCATCAGGGCTGAGGATAAGCGCTTCGGGGTGTCAACCCTAAACCCTTGATCTTTAAGGGCCTGTAGGATTTGAGTTTCATTGGGGCAAGGGGAAATTGAAGCCCTGGACCCCAGATCCTCCGATGGCTCCGACGCGGGACTGCGTGTGGAGGCGGTGGCGGTCTGAGCACTTGGGGCTTGGGGCGGGGCTCTAAAATCAGAGGCTCTAAGCTGTAGGGTCTGAGGGGAATGTCAACGTCAAGCGGCTGAATTTTCAATTGACGAAGGGGGTTTCAAGTGAGACTCATGATGACATCTCTATATCAGAAGCCAGATCCCCCTAAACATATGTACATACATGTCCGCACCGAAGACGACTGACAGTCCACGGTGTATACGTAGAATCCTTCTGCTGATGCATAGACATTTGAGTTGAAGAGAATGGCTGGAAGGGAAACTATCATTCTATGCATGAAGCATACTCGCAGGTATGAGAATGCAAGGACCCAAACTCTGAGAAATGCCTCGGTTTTGAAGGATTCGTGGCGGTTTCAAGCAACTTCATGGCAGTGATGCGCTTGCCCTGTATGACGGCCATTCGATTTTTCATGGAGTGAGCAGGAAGCCGCTGAGTGCCCCGAAAACTTTGCCAAGAACATGCGCCGTGGCTGTTGCACGATGTGAATTTTCATCCGGTAGTCTGAAAAGTGGTTTGTAGGGAACAAGGGAACAAAATCCCTATATGGCTCTTTCCGACTGACCCGCAGTAAGTACTCTAGCATCTTGAAACCTGTAGGAGTCTCTCTACTGAAGGCAGATGGAAGATAGCATGGACAAAGAAAACCTGCGGCAGGCGCAGTGAACCCTGCTTGCTGAACAACCCAAGTGTGGGCCGGGCCTACACAAAAGGATCTCCACTGCCTTGTGCCGCTCCCTCGTTTAAATTGCTTCGGCAGCTGTTGGATTCAAAGCCTGAAAGCCCAGAATTGGTTTAGGAAGACTCCAACCCCTGTAAGTCCTACTTAGCCTTGACACGTTCTAACAACCCACAAGACTACCCTAGACCCTAGGAAGGGTGCCTGTGGAGCGCCGCAGGCGGCACCTGTTAGTGAAGTTCTGCTGAGATCAGGTGTAAGGCTCAGGGACAGAAAGCAAATATCAACAGGACTCTAAAGAGGACCCCAAAGAGGGAACCCCAAGAATATAGTAGGAATGTCATAGGAATTTACCTACCATTATAGTTTGGGATATTCGGGGTATGTTCTTTCTATATTCTTGGGGTTCCGGGGTTCCTTGCTTGGGGGTCCCATTACAGTCCTTTTGCATGTAAAGCAGCATGACCACTGGGAAACCAGCGCGCGGATGTCTACAGAATTTCATGGCTGACACCCGGGAGCTGTCCTTGCAGTCACATACGATATGTCTCAAACAAAGGCACAACCAACCAAACAACAAGTCAAACGGACAAACAAACAAACAAACAAACGAACAAACAAACAAACAAACAAACAAACTAACAAACAAACAAACAAACAAACAACCGAACAAACAAACAAGCAAACCAGCAAACAAACAACCATACATGCATACATGTCTTGCATTGCGTTACAATGACTTAACACAACCTTGAACAAGATTACATGTACTAGCACAGCGTGGCATAGCAAAGCAGGGCCTAGCCTAGCCTGGCGCGAGCAGAACATGGGTATCCTACCTACCTGCCTGCCTTCATACATACATACGTGCATGCATGCATGCATGCAGAATGCATGCATGCATGCAGACATACAGACATGCAGACAGACGGGAGGACGGACGGACAGGCGGACAAACGGACGGACAGTACAACATGCCATTAGGTCACGTCACCGTACATACACACACAAACGTGTGCATGTACATAGATAAATAGGTACAAATATGCATATCATGTGTATATATATATACACATGTACAAACGACTTGAGAAACCCAAGGCCCAAACAGGTTGTATACCTCAAAGCTTGAACTTGCTGCTACAGGCTGTAGTTCATCACGGGGGTTATACTTTCAATTGTCCGAAAACTAATTGTGAATAGGTACCCTCATGAAACCACCAAACCCTAAACCCTATACTAGTTTCCATTTTCTTTTCCATTATCCCGAAATAATCCCCATAAAACCCTAATATTACCCCAAGATAACCCCAATATACTGAATAGTAGCTTCCATTTTCTTTTCCTTTATCCCCTTTAAAGCCCCTATAAAACCCCAATATTACCCCCATATACTAAACAGTAGTTTCCATGTTCTTTTCCATTATCCCTATAAAAACCCCAATATACTCATCCTGAGCTCCTCCGCAGGTGCTCACTAAGCTATATATCTTAGGAGGACACCTCACCCTGTAATAGTGACTAAGGGATAATAGGGATTATATTGGGGTCCTCTCATATTCTTATTATACCACTATTACAGGGTGGGGAGTCCTCCTAATATATGCCCCTGATGCGGCCCTGTGGCTAGCTGCAGCAATGCTTGTCATGCAGGTTGGGCAGACGCCATCACCAGCCTGACGGGAGAGATTGCACATGACATAGGTTTCTGAAAGTCGTGGCTGATTCTGGGGTCACATAGTTGCCATTCAATTTTCCAGTAATTATGCCAAGGTGTAACCCCAATACAATAAAGTAGTTTCCATTTGCTTTTCCGTCATCCCAATATAAACCTAATATTACACCTAGGAGCTTTGTAATTCTGATGGGATCTGAAAGGAGCAGCTTCTGAATGCAAAGGTAAGCGCGCTGGGTAAAGGTCCGCGTCTTATGGCCACTGGCCACGGTCTAGTCTGTGTGGGGACGGGACAGATACACTGAATTCGTTGAAAGAGGTTGCGCTGCACAAGTCCTGACAACATGCTGAGGTGGATGTTTTGATAAGCACGTTGCTTCTCCTTTTTACTTTTAAACTGGTCAAAAATGTACTGGCCCTCTCACCACGTCTGCCTCTAGTAGGCTCCAGGGCAGCTCTTGCGAACAGCCACGGCACCTGGAGGATGCAGCCCCATGACGGGCTTGTGAGTGCGGGGTGAGGGGCAAGGCCAGGGACATACCTTGCTGGTGTGCCTTCCTTCAAACAGCGCTACTAGTAGCCGAAGCTCTGCAATCTAGAGACCCCGCAAACCTGTCACAGCCACGACATTCCTCCATAGCCTCCGAAGCAGCGCCCCAAAGCAAACAACAATGCGCAACCAAGGCATGAAGAGGCATCCACCACGACTCGGGCCATCAGGACATGGAGAGAGCTGGTGGGGTTCACTACAGACAAGCCTGAGGTGGGCGAGCCCATGGGACTACACAACTACTGGGTTGCTGTTAAGGAATTTAGATTAAGTTACCATAATGGATACATATATATATATATAATGAAAAGGGGGGTTCCTCCATATAATAACTTCAAGTAAGTTTGTTGCAGCCCAGATGACATGATTGAAAACCTGGAGGCTACTATGAATGCGGGGGCCTCAACACGATGATGGCAGGGCTTGCTCCGATGTAGTCATGGATTGGGGCACGGGCCACCCAGATCCTTTAGAATCTCCAACGAGCCAATGCTGAAAACAACAGGGGGCGGGAAAAGGAGGACAGTGACCAATGGAGCTTTTGGGGGTGGAGCTGACTGCAATTCATTCATGCACCGGCTTCATGTTCATGGCGTAAAAGGATGATGGCATCTCTACGTGTGGCCACTGGCCTCAAGGATGGCTGACATGGAGAGATTCCCTAAATGATCCCACCTTCGGCCTCTCCAAACCCACCACGTCTCTCTGCTAAACAATTTTCCATGGCACTCCACAGAGAAGTCATCCTCGACAGTACCGGTCTTGCCTCGGAGAGAAAGGCAAAGGTTCAGAGGGTCTTGCACTACGCAACGCGCAATGGGTAACAGTCTATAAAAAAGCATGACGTCAACAACACCAATAGCAAAGTGACCAAAATCTACCCACGATACGGCTAGCAGTATGTCATACTGCTAGTATGTAACAAGCCCCAAACGCGCTGCTAGTCCCTTTGGGGACCCAAGCTTTCTCTATCCCTCCGCGGTATCCCTATGTCCCTCAAGCTACCCCCCCCTTTTAGAACACCCATGCCAAAGCGCCAAAGTTGCCGAGGGAAGGCTCAGCATCTGAGGGAACGCAGGCTTCGCAGGCACCGTCTCCTCAGACGGCTGACGCTTTGGAGATGTCTGGGTTGCTGTTAAGGAACTTAAATTAAGCTACTATATTGGGGAAACCCTATTATTTACTATATATACCCCTTATGGTAACTTAATTTAAGTTCCTTAACAGCAACCCAGTTGTGTCTTGCGGGGGTGAACTGGGTGTGTTGGGGGGCATCTGTTGCGCTGCATTTAGAGTTTGGGGCTCAGGTTCTGGGGAGCTCATGCTGCTGGCTCAACCATGTGAACCTGTTCCAGACTCCCATTTCAGAGGTCTAACACGAGCTGAAGAGGAGCACCATGGAAAATACAACGAAGGCTTCCGGCTGCTAAGCAAGTTGGAACCTAATCTTAAAATGGCCCCCTCAAAGACTCCCTTACGTTTGAGGAGTCCACACGGAGGGAAAAATAATTTGGCTTGAAAGCGGCTTTACGGCTGCAGGCTTCAGATTTCAGAAACCGCGACAGAGATTTGGATCTACGCTGAAGATTTGGTCAGATGGAGTTAGGCGGATGCCATGTTGGATATGCTCACACGCATCAAGGTTCATAACAGTGACGGTACCCTACTTCACTTTTCATCAAGCTTCTGCCCTGCAAGAGCTCGAAACCTTCAACGGCCAAAACCCAAATCCTGCCAAAAGTGTCCCTCTATTTGCCACAGTTGAGGGGTTCTAGGATCATAAAGCGCTTTGGATGTAGGATTCTCTAGAAAACAGGGCATCCGATTCCAACACTCACCATGGCGAGGTGCGGCTGGCGAGCTGCGCCCATGGGACCTCTTCTCAACCACCAAAATTGTAGCTTGTCAAGATTAAGGTTCCTCTTTTAAAATTTTTAAGTTCCCTGTACACATAGAAGGATCAGCATCTTGACAACCACCCAAGTGGTGGGAGCAAGATCTCGGGATTCCATTTGCGGACTCAACAACTTCTTCAGGGACTAGGGCTTACGGCCGTCTGGGCGGCACTAAGTGCGAGGCAGCCTTTTTGAAAGACTTTCTCCCTGGTACTGCGGGGGGCCTGGAGACTGTTAAAATCCCGTACGTCTATTCCTTACCTACTTAGTGGTTGGTATTAGGGAATGGAGGAATGCATCCCTTCAGTAGCTCCTATATAGTCCTCCACGAGCTTAGCAGTTTCCATGTTGCTGTTTGTTGTCCGCTCCTTCATTCCCTACAAACAACCAGCAAGCCTGTCGCTAGGTAGTTGCTCGGAGGTGGCAGGGTCAGGTCAGCCCGTATGCACATACCAATACTGTTGATGGACAAAAGCCTGCATGACCCTGCTGTTGCCCTATTTCCAACGGTTTAGACAAATAAGGTCATGCAAGATTTGTCCATCATTCCCATTTTGACGCGCTTTTGGGCATGAGGGGCGGCCGTGCCTCCATGTTGGAAGCCTTTTCGTGGGCGTTTCTGGGCGTGTCAGAGTGCGTGACAGGCGCTGCTGACATGCCTACAAGGCCGTTAAAAAGAAGAATCTACTCGGTATTTAAAAGCTAGGACTTTGCTGGCAGTCCAGATGATGCTGGGCTCTCCTTGCGAATTTGTCTGTTCACGGAGGGTTGAAGGATGCTCCGGAGGACTGCATATTGCAGCTCCCTTTATTAACATGCCCCTAAACCCTGAACCACCCTCAGACAGCCCCGCTATTCGTGGCATCATGCAACAAATTCTGCCTTTTGGGGATTTCTTAAGAAGGAAAGCCGTGCACTTAGGGAGCTCCGGGATACGGTTACATTCAGGATCTAGGATTTAGGGCTCAGGGGCTGACAAAGGCATTATTGGGAGAAACTCCCAAGAGGAACACCCCTGCTGGGCTTAGGGTTTAGGGCTACATGTTCTGGACCATGGCCGCTTGATTGCAACCACTGGGTCTTGGGAACGTCAAGGGACTGAGCAAATAGGTGAACTAGGGTGACTTAAAGGGATTCTGGGGCTTAGTAACCTACTTACGGAGTCTCCATGACCCTCCAAATGGGTCTTGGGGCGTCAAGGGACTCCAATTTCTACACAGGCAAGGCAAAGACCAATTCTCAACATGCCAGGCTCAGCACCGAACAAGGATGTTTTTGGCACAGACAGGCGATCTCTAACTAAACAAATGAACAATATCAAACTTTGTAGCAATGTAATCGCCCTTCTAAAGGCAACATTGCGAGCCTTCTCTACCAACCCACACCCTGCCCTGCGCACAGGCGAAACGTGGGCCTCCTTGCCGCACTTCAGGCACTCCACAAGCAGCTCCTCCTGTGCCAGAAGCAAGAACGGCTTGCTCTGGGCTAGGGTTAGGGTTCAGGGACCAATAATAAGAAATCAAATGGTGGATAGGTACTTGGATAATAATACAATTTAAGGTTTAAGGGGCTAGACAGGAATATTACGAAATCCTAGTAGTACTTGTTGGTGCCGTTAAACGGGACTGACGGATATGACCTGGTCATGACGTGCGTTTTTGCGCTACCTATACGGCCCCCTTAGCTTGCCGCTGGCCATGGGATTGGGGTCTTTGCAGGAGGTACGATTTCCACAGCAGATGACCATTTCTTAAAACAAAAAAAGAAGCACTAGAAAGCACTTCAAAAAAGCCTCAAGGATACAACCCCGCTTCAGTAAAAGCATCCAAAAGCAAAGTCTCAGCTGACGAGTTTAGGGTTTAGAGTTGTCAGAAATGGCCCCTTATTCTGCTATCCTCACTATTAGTGGCTGTATTTCTATGGGGACCCGAAAAGGGAATATGCTCTTGACAACCTTTAACGTAATCCCTTGTAACACCTTGGGAAGTCGCCCAGAATGATGGCCTAAAAAGAAATTGGGACGTGGTTTAGAGCTATTAGGGGTTTTAGGGTTTTGGTATTTTAGGGTTTAGGGTTTTGAGAGACAGCAATACAAACTTCAAGTGTCAAAAGCTTCAAGTTTTCCGCGTCACACCCTTAAGGTCACCCTACACGATTCCTCCTAAGTGGCCCCAACACAACCCGCACATGCACCACATGTCCCGCTAGAGGTTCTTGAAAAAGCTCCCTGTGCCCAGGTCTACAACCTTGCAATCGCGCATATGAGCTATAGTCTAAACTCCTAGTATCCCCCTTAATAACCCCTATAGTAGTCCCTTATATAATCCCCTATATAACCCCCTTTAAGGAGTTTAGACTATAGTACATATGAACCATTCTTCCTTTTTTTTGGATGTACCCCCCCCCCAATTCTGCAAACTTTCCTGTGGACATCAGATCCAGTATCCGGAACAGAGCTGGGGCCTTTACAGCTGTTTTGGAGAGGCGTTGTCTAAAAGAAGGCGTCCGTGCGTGGGCTACGGAAGTTGCTCACAATGCAACTGGGGGATCGTTGAAAACACTTATAAAGAAACAACCTTTGAAGCGCGCTGCCTTCAAGGGAGATCCTAACAAAAATAGGAACCTACCTGATGGCCATTTTGTGGACATGCTTTTCGCACAATGGCAAAATGAAAGCTCTTCTAGGAGGTTGGAATGCAGCTCCTCGTCAGCACTGCCGTCGACAGGCTTTGGCGTAGTGCATCAGCATCGGAACAAACAAGCTCCAAATTATTGCGCTTTGCCAAAACTCCCGCTCACAATGCCCCGATGGATTTTTGAAGTCCTTGCATGATATGCGATGAAATCCTAGAGAGCAAGGTCCTAAACGCCAATGCAATGCCCTGGTCCTGGTACGCCCGTTACAGAAGCTGTTGACCTCATAAAGCATCCCCGCCCTCAAATAATGATTATTGACCGTCGTAACATGCAGAGGTACTATATCGAGGGGCACTCATTATTACGGGGTGGGCCGTCTGCTAATACAGGGAAGGGGCCAGTCAGTCAGGTAGCACCTTACCCCTTAATGACCGATTACAGAAAGGCTAGCGATTTGGGCGAAAAAGGCCCCTGGTTTCGGGAAACCCTAGGCTCTCTCAATTTCTAGTTAGGTTTAGAGAACCCTAAACCCTAGATGTCCCTAATCCCGAGATATCTCCATATAGTGTACAGATGCTATCAAGGTGGCAGTGGAAGTGATGAGGGTCAACATACTGGCAGTAATAAGGATAGTGATAATAACTACAATAGGCATAGTAAATGTAAGATGAACGACTGCAGCAATAGCTTCGACCGTCAAACAGATGAACAGACATATCAGTAACATTGCTGGAAATTTAAATAGTAAGCACAGCATATAAGAAACCGTTAAATGAAAGCAGCAATACGAATCACGATAATGATAATGGCTACTTTCCATAAATAGGGGTGCCCACATATAGGCGCCAAAAAACAAGGGCCTCGAAAAAGGCATCCCAAATTCCTTTGGAAACGCCCGCAGGAAATCCGGGCCTTCTCCTCAGACCCCTAAGCCCCAAACCCGAAAGCTCTATAATCCTTATTTAAAGGAAATCACAACAATAAAAAAAAATCCAGTTTTGGGAGCCAAGCCCTCAAACCTCTAAAGCCCTACGTATCCCCCTTTAAATGCGAAACCCTAAACCCTAAATCCTAAACCCTACCAGGACCTTCCTTGTATCCTTAAATGATCTTAAACGGGGGTATATGGTCCCTAGTAGTGGATATTTAGAGTTTAATTGATGGTAGAAGGAAGGTCTAGGTATATAATCCCTACATATCCCCTTTAAACGCGAAACCCTAAACCCTACACCCTAACCCCTATATAGTCCCTACATATCCCCCTTTAAAGGGACCCTTAATTTCGGGAAACAAATTCACAGCCAGCCTTCTCCTTGGCTTCCTCGGCAGCCATCTTCGCAGCCTTCTTTTTAGCAATCCACTCGACCTGCTCACCTGAGGGCTTCGGGGTTTAGAGGCTTAGGCTTTTAGGGTTTTAGGGCTTTAGGGTTTATAGGGTTTAGGGGCTTAAGGGTTTAGGGGTTCAGGGTGCCGAGGTTTAGGGTTCAGGGGCTTAGGCTTTTAGGGTTTTAGGGCTTTAGGGTTTAGGGGTTCAGGGTGCAGTGCTTTAGGGTCTACTGGTAGTGGCTTGAGGTTTTAGGGTTTAGGGGTTTAAGGGCTAGGGCTTGCAAGTACTTGGGGCTTGGGTTGGTTTTTTGGAGACTGAGATTTGGATATTATGAAATTCCGCGATTGGGACCATCAAGGCCCAACCATTGCGGAAATGGGACCTTAGGTAAATTGTATTCAATGTCGTCCGCCCTAAACCCTAAACCCTCAACCGAGGGTTTCGGATGTTGAGCCAAATAGGAATAGATCCTGCATATAGGACGCGATACTCAAGACAAGGATACACTCCTGCTCTGTGTTAGGTGCTATAGTATCCCAGTGAAACACTTACCTGGCTTTTTACAGAATCAGGCTTTGGGGATGAGTGTTTAAGGCTTAAAGGTTTTAGGGCTTAAAGGTTTTGAACTTAAGGGGTTCCAGTTCAAGGGCTGAGGGTTGAAGGGTGTAGAGTTCAAGAGTTCAGAGTTCAAGGGTTTATTGTCTAGCGGTTTTGGATTTGAGGGTTTAGGGTCCTTTGGGGGGTAGGGTACTTGGAGGGCTCCATCGTCGGGACTTAACAAGGAATGGAAAAGACATTCCAGAAATTTAGGGGTCTTAGAGGTTTAGGGGGGTTGGGGTTTAAGGGTTTTGGGGTTTAGGGTTTAGTTTAGCAAGTAGCTTCATAATGGGGACAGCTGGGGTTAATTATTACCCTAGACCCTAAATACAAGGGTTCTTGCAGCCACATTGACCGGAGGCTGCTCTTCATTCAGGACTTTATGAGGATTTATGGGGGTTATACAAGGATTCTCCTGGGTTTTGACACCCCTTCCCCCTCATAATGCTACAACACCCCACCGCAAGCCCTAGTATCAAACACATCTCCAATAGTTGAATCTTGGGGGTGGGGGTGTGCAATATTTGAGGGAACCGATTAAACCTGAATCTGTTCAGCTCTAGCCGGGCAATGACAACCATGCGGAGGTTACGGGGTCACCTCCTCAGCATCATGCTGAAAATGCTTTGTGAAGCTTCGTCCGGCTTAAGGTGATTCGTCTTCCATAGCCCTTCTCGACCACTTCCAACCCTAACCCCAGGATACCAGTACCTTTGGGAGAGTTGTCGGGGTTGCAGTGGTTGTGCAAGTACGCCTCGACACATAGCAGAAGTATGATGCTGCACGTGTAGAAAGTGGTGGGATTGAAGGGACATGGGATTGGCCTAGCGCTCATCTTGCAAAAGAATTACGTTGGGTCCAGAGGCTCAGGGATCGTTGGAGAGTCTGTACACAAAGCCCTTGCTTCTGAGGCAGGAAAACCACCACTGTTTTAATGGAACAGCACTATAGATCCCGAAACGGACGTCAAAACAAACCGGCAGTCTATGGGCCGTGGAACATCCTTTAGCATTGACCCTTAATCACAACGCCCTAAAGACCCAAACGCTGGAGCCAAATTTCTCAAGGTTATACACAGGAGCATGTACCTTACCCCTTTTTCCCAACAAGACACATCAACAACGGTCGCAACAGCATGAGAAAGTGAGCGTATGTACAGCCACCGAAGATACCATGACAAAGACCTTGCGGCATTGCTTTCCCACCTGACCAGAGGAATCTAACTCTGGGCCACGACTTGCAAACCAACACATGGCAGTTTCCACAAGTAGGTGAAACCTGAACTAGACACAACGTACCACAGTCCTGATTGTTGGGACCCGCAAAACAGGACCCCGCATTCTTGCCCTAATTCCCGGAAAGCCTATAAGCCCCACATTCCAGGCAAGTCGCGGGCTTGATCCAAGACCCACTGAGGAGCGGCCTTCACGACCTTGTTCGCCTCAGCTGCCGCTTCACAGAGGCTCATACTTTCTGCAATCTAGTCAGGTGCTAGGTAGCAGCAAAAATTATCCCGCGTATTCTACCATAGCCGTACAGACTTGAGGAGCATACCAGTCTCAACATCAAACAGTCGATGCCAATCTTCTTTTTTCCCAGGCCCTCTTTCAACACTCCGGCTAGGCTTGCTGCGTATGGAAGATTTGGCCCAAACCCCCCTACCCACACAACCTAATGCGCTCATGAAGTACCGCATGCCTTGGGAATTATGGCCCTATCCTAGAGTCATGCAGCATTTTAGCATCAACCATTGCTAGCTCCTCCCCACGTTACCGGGCAGGGCCTCGTGGCAGCTTCTTGGGTTGGGACATGGGAGGTAGGTTTTTGGGTTTGTTTAGGTGCTCGATGGGACTGGTAACTGTAAATTCAGGAATACACCCCAGATGGTGCAGGATCCCTATTACGATGTACTTGTAGATCATCGGGCTCAAAAGGTAAGATGGAAGTAGGTGGGCCAAGGGATCCCTCTTGTAGACTCTAGTATGTTGCGCCTTACTATCTCCTATACCCCATCCTCCTTTGATCCTCATAACCCTAAACACGAAACCCTGAACCCTGAACCCCTAAACCCTAAATCCTGATCCCTAGTATAAACCCTGTTATCAACCCTAGACCCTAAACAACCCCATGCAAACCCTTTTGCATCTGATACTCCTTGCTGCCAGGCGGAAGGCCAGCAACTGCTAAGCAGATCCGACCAAGGAAAAGCAGGAAGCGCAACATCAGCACTCATGACTGACATAGCACAACCTTCATGTTAAGGCATCACGCGAGCAATCTTAGTCATGCAAACCCTAAACCCTGAACCCAAAATCCTAAACCCTAAACCCTATATAACCCCTATACTATAGCTCACATGATGTAGCCCTAAACCCTAAACCTTAAACCCGGAGAAGACAAGGGGCCAAGGCCCCGTGTTTGTCCCCGATGCGCTGCAACCTTGCCAGGTTCCGCTGCGCCCTCTCCAGCTCGACCTTTCTGAGGATACTTGGCTTAGAGATATATAGGGATATATAGGATATATAGGGATATATAGGATATATAGGGATATATAGGATATATAGGGATATATAGGGTATATAGGGATATATAGGGTATATAGGGATATATAGGGTATATGGGGATATATAGGGTATATGGGGATATATAGGGCTTAGGGTTTACAATTGCCAGAGCCCTAAACCCTAAAGACATATGTCCATCTATAGCCCCCAGAACCCCTTACTTAGGCTTCAGATAGCCAGGTTGCCTGATTGGAGGCTGCCCGCAGCTCGTCCATGGCATCAATCCTCAGCTGCCAGCAAACACTACTGAAAATTGGCTTGCGATGGCTACGACACAGTATATGCCACGGTAACCTCTGGATATAGATGCAACTCCATGTAGATCTACATGAACTTGTATTTATATCCAGTTTTATCCACAAGAACAGGACTTGTCCGGCTTCCTGCTTTGGCCAACATTCTTACTTCCGAATATTTGCTTGACATTTCAGGACGAGGTGCTCCAGCTGAGGTTTCATCAGCTTTGCTGCAACAGCCTAGACTCACGATGAGCTTGCTTAACAGAATGGTGCAGCACCCTTGCGGGGAGATCCCGTTGTTCAACTGCAGCTGCGGGCTTTTTTGTCCAAGCCCAATGTATGCCAACAGATCCCTCTGTCTGAGCCTCGGAGGACCGATCCACAGCCGACTTCTGCTGGCGTTTGAGGTCGCCAGCCTGCAGCGTTGGACTGGCGACTGGGGTAGTTTCGGAGTAGGCAGAGGCCTTGACATTTGGGAGTTTATGTGGCTTGAGGGCGTGTATGCGGAGGCGTTGCTCATTGATATCAGGGATCCTGCATGTGCTTCCACAAGCCTGTGAACATCTCCAACTTGTGTAAAGCGTCGGGTTTAAGTGTGACACCAATGTGTACGTCACCATGGCGGCTGCAGTTTTCTCTTTGGTTCTAAAGGCCCACTACAAGTGATGTTGCAGATGGACGGGCCTGCCGCTGCTTCTCCAGCGTGCGTAGCCTCTCCTCTTCTTGAACCTCTAAAACTTCTGTTGAGGTTAGGGCTAGGGTTTAGGGGCTTCTGGGGTTGGGTGCGTTGCTCGTAGATTTCAATTCCAGTCTAGGGCTTGTGGTAACGGCCGTACAGCACTAAGAAGCCGAAGAACCTTGTATCGATTACAACTTTCAATCTGGGCAATGCCACCACCTCCCGTTATCATGACTGTACTGCATCTGGAAGGAGGGTCGTCTCGACAAAAACTCAACTTAACTGCCATAAGTATCCCAAAGTGTCTTCCGGTAAAAAGGCAACCTGTTAGCAAGTACCCTGGCACGGTGGTCTCTCGAACTTCAGAGGGAGCACATGATAGGGACCCATATCAGACTTCCTTGTTGCCCATTCATCTCGCACATCAATAACGCAGGTGACATGAAGTCTCCAAAGATCCAGGGTGTAGGGTTTAGGGTCCCCTTGAAATAGAATTCAAACGGCCATCATTGTCAGGAGTTCTCGATGCCCACCAGGAACAATGTGAGCGCACCACTGCGGGCGTCCCTTGAAAGCTCAATATATATGCTGGGCTCCAAGTTTTGAGGGTCCGCGTCCGAAGGTATGCCTCGCAGATGCGGGGTCCTTCCAAAGGAGGTAATAAAAGTTCCCAAGGCCAGAAAATCACACTTCTTTCTTCGAGTAGAAATCTAGGAACGCAACAAACGCGAAGTGTGCCTATCCAACTGTTCATGTAGATACTCAAACTACCATGCTCTGAGGCCCAAGTGCCCACTATTGGGGGCCATATATTCCCTATTCAGGGTGTTAGGAAGGTCCTGGCACCAAAATCCCTATATCATCCCAATTTCCATTTGATTGTCCATGCTCCTTTCCTTGTTTCCATTTGATTCTCCATTATTCTTATATCACCTGCTTATATAAAGCCCTTAACCCTGAACCCCAATTAAGGATACTAGGACAGACTTGGAAGGAACACACTGCCCTGAGGCCTTGTCTTTGTTTAAATAAAGCGCTTTCCGAGAGACTGTGCAGAATGCAGGAAATGTTGTCTCATTTGCGCGCTTAGGATGTTGAGGTACTAGAAGCTAAGCATCAAGGACGGCTCATGTGCGACCATTGCGTGGAAACAAGATTCACTCCCTGGCTAGGGCCTCTGGAGGCTGAAGTGAGTAGTGTTTTTTTTGGTGGTTAAACCCAGTTTGATTATATTCCTTATATAAAAATACTATACCCCAAAAGGAGGATATAATCTTACTCTATATTGGGTTCCATAGTATCCCCAAATAAAATACTACTGAAGTGAACACAGGGTGTCTTCTCCAGCTCCAGCGGAGGAGTATTGGGGACGGTACTTAGAATGTCGACCCTGCAGCCCTCTTGCCCAAAATCCGAAAACACGCCACGTTGGGCACACGCTCTGTCAAGAACTTTGCAACTCTTCTCCTTCAGTACTTGGTTGTTATAGCTACACTCAGAACGCACTGTGAGCAAGTGGTAGTTTCCATAAACAGGGGGCGCCGTTGTAGGCCCCAATAAACCATGACCCTCAGCTTACAGGGACTCCCAGAAAGCGGCCCGTAGGAAACCCTAAGCCTAAAACCTACTAATCACTAATCTCTATATGAGCTATAATCTAAAGTCCTAATGTCCCCCTTAATAAGCCCTACAGCAGTCCCGTATATAATCCCTTATATAACCCACCTTGAAGGAGTTTAGATTATGGCTCAGATCACCCTCTATAACCCCTTTGAAGGGACCTATACCACCCCAGAACTCTCAAGCCAAGCTGCAAGGAAATCGGGCCATTTGTCGATGCGATCGTGATCCTCGACGCCACCGGTGCTGTCCTTGCTTGAGGTCCGCGTTTGGGATGACCCCTCTTTGCATGTGGACTCTGAGCTGTCATTATTCCTAGGCCCAAAACCCCAAACCCTTGAAACCTAAACCCATTCAAACCCAAAAGCCCTAGATCGTACTGTAGCGGCCTAGATCTGGGACCGGGACCACTGTAATGTTGGCAATTACTTGAGCTTCGGGGGCTTGAACTCAAATCACTTCAGCGTTCGGCGTTTTGAGGGCCTGAGTAAAGATCTTTGGAAAAGTTTTGTGAAAGAATTCCCCATGTTATGTCAACAGTTTCTGATATCAACCTAGACCTGTGATAGAAACAGCATATTCAATAGTTCCTTTGCGTTTTTCTACAATGGAAATTGAAAGGAATAATTCCTAATGGAGAAGATGCGGCGCTAGCCCCCAGGTTACGTTGCGGTCTTTAAGTGTGGGGGATTCTGCTGGTAGATCTTCATCAGGGTACTTCCCGGACATGCAAGGCTACTTTACAAAGCAGCATGCCCTTAGAGAGGTTGAGAGCCGTATGCATGTCATTGTACATGTGTGACATCTTGGCCCTCCTGGTTTGGGAAGCAAAAACCCGGCTGTAATTGAGATGAGGGAAGCAAATACCCCCAAAGCGCACGCACATCCTGAGATCAGGGAAGCTTCTATATGCTTGACTTTATGGCCAGCACGCACCAGCTCCTCCGCAATGACCTTGCAAGCACTGCATGATGGGAATTCTGAGTACTCTGCGTTGCTAGGTAGAAATATTTCAAAATGCGAAATGATGGAAAATGGGTTGCAAATTGAAAAAAGTGGTAAGTAGGATGGCATTGGGATGCATTGTCTATGGGCTAGGTAGGTATACTGCGTAATGGCAAAAAAGCATGCAGCAACTCTGCGAGGGTCTGAAAGAAAACAAGCCCTGCTCACATATTTATCTTATCCTCTCGATCTCTTTCCATGCTCCCCTTCACCTTATTGCTCATATGCACTCGACCTCAAACCACCAAGTGCAGCAGCTATGTGGATTCCAACGTCTGACGAAAAGGTCCCAAATGACTTGAACATAATCATGAATGCTGGGGAGTATACTGTATGTATGTGACTAATTATGAGGGCTACACAGGAAAACATGTTGGGTAATTCCTAACCTAAGATTCCTAGATGGAGGGCCTGGCTCCCGGGTCAAGACGGGTCCGTTTTTCGGCCCCCTTCCTGTTACGTGTAAAATTCATATGAGCGGATTATCCTTTAACAGCCCACATGCATCAGTCCCTTCCTGTATAACCCTTACATAGCCACCTGCCACCGGCTTCCACCTCATTTTCCATGTGATTTCCAGTATGCGGGGATACTATCCCTAAACCCTGAGCTCGAAACCCTAAACGCTAAAACCTATATTAATAAGCCCTGTAACCCTTAAACACGAATCCCTGAACACGAAATCCTAAACTTAAACCCGATGTAATCCAACCCCTGAGTTGGATGTTGTTCAAAAAGCCTGTCCCAAAAATGACCGTAATGTAGGCTCCCTGTTTGGTTAGGATCCCTTTCAACTTCCCAATGGCACCTTCTTTGCAAGGAACTTTAGAACTGCCCTAAATCCCTTCTGCAGGCCTGCCGGTGGTCGTTCTTCCAGGCCGTGTCGAAGCCGAGGAAGGCTGGACGATTAGGCGGTTTATGTTCTGAGTCTAGGGTTCAAGGTTTAGTTAGGTCCTAGGGTTCCGGATTTAGGGTATAGGATTCGGGACTTAAGCGAACCCAGCATTTGGGGTTGTGCCATCTGATTTTGTCGTACATGGCCCTTTTCCGGAGGCACTAGCTTCAGGCCCCAGCCGTTCCCAAGCTCCACATGGCCCTAAACTAAGGGTTCCGTAGGGTGCAGGTCGGGTTAAGGGTGAGGACTGCTCTGGCTTCAGCGAAATTAATTACCCCAAGCTCTAAGGTATTGGGTTTTACGGCGCGTCAGGAAAAGATGGGCTTATGGGTCTCCATGCACATTGGGCTCTTCGAGGGCGAGCTGGTTCCAAGTAATTGAGAATCAAAGGGCAAAACAGAATGGGAGGACATGAAATGGAAGCTACTATACATAGGATTGCACTGGGATTACATAGACATTGTGAATGGGGTTGTAACATGTAGGGTTACACTAGGATTATATCGTATTATATAGCCGGTGCATGGGGGCTATAACTTGGACTTTTGCTTGCCGGACCGTGGGCAGGAGGAGCAATACCGCTCTCAACATGCAGCAATAGCAGGCAGGGCCTGAGTGCCTGTCAAGGTTTTGCTTACGAGTCCTTAGTAGGGAATATGGGAAAAGATTACAAAGAGGCTATATAGGCATAGGCATTATATTCTCTTATTCCCTACTAAGGACGAAGAACTCGTCCTTACAGTAGTGGGGAATATGGGAATAGATTATATACATAGACGTGATACAGGCATTATATTCCCTTATTCCCTGCTAAGAACCAGTAAGGTTTGGGAACTGAGCCTGTTCAGGGTGCAGTGTCGCGGTCAGTCCTCCCTAGCCTTCTTTGACAAACATCCTCTGGTTGGGGCTCCCTTGCATCTAACGCGAAGAAAAAACCAAATACGCTGAGAATTGCCTGGCCATCATGCACAAGACACACCCGGCTAAGAAAGATTCTTGACTTGTTATGGTAGTTTCCCAAAATAGGGGGACCCAAATATGGACCCCAATGTACAATAGACCTTAAAGGTAACCCTAATTTTGGAAAACTACCATATATTCTGCTTTTGGCCCATGTTCGAAAATTGAAGGCGGCTCATGCCCTGAGCCCGCTAAATGCGCCCAGGCACCAGTTTTCCCACGCTTCGCATGCCAAACCAGTTCCACAAGGGCATGCTGCGCCTAGCACGACAGGTCTCAAACGGGAGTCTGAGTTGCTTTTACGGAACTTAAATGAAGTTACAAGAATAAGAAAAACCTATCACTTACTGCATACCCATGCTAGGGCTATTAAACCTATACCCTAAATCCTATATACCCTACATACCCATATTATGGTACCGGTTCAGCTCCTTAACAGCAACACAGGAGTTGGCGCTTGTGCTTGGCAGATTGATGCTGGTTCTGTCGAGGCAGAAGGGCCACACATGAGCTGGAGTCCAAACTCCTAATATTCCCTTCATTACCCTCAGGGCTAGGGGTTTAGGGTTTAGAGTTTGGGGTATAGGGTTTAGGGTCTGAACTCCTGGCATCCCCCTGAATAACCCTAGCGGTTTTGGGTTTAGGGTCTAAGCTCCCAGCCCTATGATACTCCCCCATATAACCCAGTCAAGGAATCTAGACAATAGTACACATGAGGTCATCATGATGAGCATTGTCCTGCAACCCCTCCTCATCATGGCAAAGCATACCAAGGACGGGGCACAAAGTAGAGCTCAGGAGGTGCCAGCAGGAAGGGATTGTCTAGGAAAATAACAACTACAGGAGCTGCTACTGGTGCTACTACTACTGCTGCTGCTCCTATGATTTGGGGGGTTTTGGTTTGACCCACGTTTCTTCATTGTCCCCCCCAAATGGGCACTTGATATTTACACTTACCAATCTAAGGCTTCTATGGGACCCAAATGTACACTCACCACAACCAAAAACTGCTTGCTGCTATGACGTCTGCTCATGAAGTGTAGAAGCCTGCACAGTTACCACCACAATGGTTCGAGATCCATGTGTAACTATGTAAAAAGGCATTGAAACCTACTTTAGCCGCCTATATTATCATAAATCTTCTTGCCTCGTCCGTCTTCACATGCTTCAAGATACCATACGCGGACTCGCGGCCTAAAGCCACCTGGGATCTGCTGTGTTAGGGCTTAGGGTTTAGGGTTTAGTGCTTTCTTTTGGGAACCTAGACCCTCCAACTACCTTTGATTTCGGCCTACGTACCCACTATCAGAGGCCATGTAACCTTAAATCCATAGAAAAATAGCAGGCCGAGGTAGAGGTTCGAATTGTACTGCTCTAGCAGCATTGAAGGAAGCTTCTAGAAGCACGTCGGAGCCACAGTCAACATTTCCTACATAATCTAACAGACATGGGTTCCTTCTTCTAGGGGGTTACTCGAATACGAGGAGGACCCCTAGGTCTTGTTAAGGGTTCCTTGAAAAGGCGAATATTGACAGTAATTAGCTCACATGGACTGTCTCCCAACCCTGGGGTCGTTTACCAGGGGATTTCAGCCTCGGGGTTCACAGAGTTGTGGTTTTCAGGGGGCTTGAAACCCACCATTCCGCAAGATGGTTTCTGTTGTTGCAAGATGATATTATACCGTAGGGATCCAAATATCCCAATGTAGGTAATATTTACAGGCTTTAGGGATAGTATTGGAGAGGGCCGTATGTCCGTGGTCTCATTCTACTGGGCCAACCGCTTCTCGAGCACTGCTCACGACTTCTAGGCAGAGAAACCTTTCCCCCAATAGCAATTCCTAGCCCTCGCCAAATGTTACACACGAAGCCCTCTACCACAAACGCATAGGATCAAACGAGAGTCGTGCTTGTACGCGATGCCTCGAACGCGGCAGCTGGACTTCAGCGCGCGGACTGCAAAGTGTGGGCACGGGGCATGGACCTGCGAACAGCTCTGGCTTTGTCTGATGGTTTAAACTTATGGTTTCGGGGTTGCATGCATTGCGATTGGGGTGCAGCTTCCTTGGTTGAATGATGGCGTTTCTGGGTGGAAGGATAGTGCCAAGGAGGCAGAGTGCTGAGGGAAGCAGGCCCCGGTAGAATGCAGGGGACTTCGAAAGTAGTGCATCAGGGGATACCTCGCTGTATTCAAAATTGATGTCATATCACCATGAGCGCTCTTGTTGCCACTCACAACATGCAGTACCATAGTCGTATTGTCAGGATTCATTTTTCGACCAGCAAATACGATCACCGCTGATGAGGCGATGGAGTCGTGCCCCAAAACCATGTGCATGGGATCATGGTGCTGGCATGAGGAGCTCCCACATTTTCACTCTGCTCTTGCTGTTATGGGCGTGAGGGGGTTGTCCTGGGGAGGGAATTGCGTTCCTCCTCCCTGCCTGCCTCCTTCATTCCTCTCTTCTGCTGTCCCTCTTTTTATACATGCCACTCTTACTTGCTTTGTATAGGGTTTAGGGTCTACGGACTTTGGCTATCCAATAACCCGACACCCTAAATGAGCTCTGCAAGCAAGCAAAGCTAAGCGAACACGCCCTTTCAAGCCTCCCCTCTGTGGTCGCTGGCCCGGAAGTCATAGAGAACCTGGGTTGCTGTTAAGGAACTGAAATTGATTGCCATAGTATATAGTGAATAAAAGAGTTTCCTAATACAGTAAATTGATTTAGATTCCTTGACCGCAAACCAGGATTTCTCGTCAGGCAGGGAAACAGCACAGAAATGTCAAGCTTCGATACGGAATCTCGAACTCGAATTCCTTCAGCCAGAGGACCCCACTTCACTCAAGCGGGTCGCGGCGCTTCTTTAGGAGCCTTCCCCCTTATAGGAGAAAAACCACCCGGGGGAGGTGTGAATTTCCAAAGCTTACAGAGAACTGCACCATCCTACTTCGAGGTTACGCCCTCTTGTAGCTGCACGTGAAACGCAATGATAAACCCCCTAAGTCCCCGAATATGCCTGTACCTGGGCTATACGTGCCAGTTGCTTTATAATCATTCGAACCGCCAAGTACACCTCTATCCTGAAACAGGGAGCTTTGATGGAGCTAACTTGAAGCAGCTCGTAGAAGTTTCTTTCGCTTAGCTGTCCGTGGCCCAGCGAGTAGGTCGTCACCTCCCAGGCTTAGGATGACCGTTTTGGGAGGGTTCTGGTTTAGGGTTTAGGGTTAACAGTATGGGGGTTTAGGATTTTCAGGTTTCCGTTTTGGGAGGGTTCTACTTGGAGGGTCATGGGGACTTAGTAACTAGGTCAATAACTCCGAAAACCCAATAAATGATCCTCATTATTAGCCTACTTACTAAGTCCCCATGACCCTCCAAGTAGTGATAAGGGGTTGCAATATAGACTCAAATAGACTATACGCTTTAGATGATGGGTTGGTGGGGTTTCTATAGATTGGGGGGACCCAGGATAGACTCCAGTATACCATACACAACCCTCATGACGGAGACTCTCTTAAAAGGGATCCCCGATTGTTTGGGTCTCTCGCCCATGAAGGGACTTACAGTAGAATTTAAGGCTCAGGAGTGCCCTGCGCCTGAATACCTAGAGAAGAGCTTTTCAAGCAGCTTACATTGAAATACACGTGGGGCATTGCTACATTCAGGTGGAATCAGACTACGAACGGGTCATGCTTCTGCCTTACGGTGGTCAATCTAGATATAGTCCTTGCATCTCAACAAACGGTAGCTTCCACAAATGGGTGAGACCCCTAACATAGACCTCACAAATACCATAATACTTATTATAGGGAGCCCGAAGATGGTTTTCCTAATTTGGGGGAAAGCTCCAAATAGGGAATATGCAGGATGCAAGGGGTTCATGGCAGACTGGCCGCAGGTGACAACCGTTTCATGCTTTGGAATGTACAGGCTTGTGCTTCTAATTGCTCGAAGTGACTCATGGACTTTTGCTGATATTGCTCTGGCGGAGGTGACATAGACACGGTGGCGCGGTCAGATGGAAACAGCACATTTTGTCATAGTTTTTCGAGGGCCTTTGTTTTTGGGCGGGAGATAGGCTCCGGCTTTCTCCGGTCTAGGTGCAGGGAATCCCCTACCACTACTGCAGAAGTAGGCTTTAAATTCCCATCTCTTCAGCGCTGGGATCCCCACAAGGTAATTTCCCAAATACCCCTGATTCCCCTACTGTTGGGAAACCCTAAATCCTATATAACCCCTACAACCCCCTATATAACCCTGGCTATAACCCTGTATAACCCCTATAACCCCATTTTAAGGGATCTATACAAAGCCTTGGCGCCGCCAACAAGTGTAGCGCACCCCCTGGCCGGCCTTGTCCATGGTGTCAAGCGAAAGGTTTTCGCGCGCGAAGTTGGACTGCATGAGATCCCCTCGTCTTGACCAGGGTTTAGAGTGTAGGGCTTAGGATCCGATAGTCTTGGCCAGAACTTCTGAGGAGTTAGGCAGGGGTCCCATGTCCTATGGCTTCTAAGGCTTTGGACACCGAAATGGCACAACGAGTGCCAACTATCGCTTGTGTCAAGCTTGATGTTAATATCTGAAGAGCCCCAGAGCACCAGGTTCAACGTCAGAACTTACATGGGGCTGGTCAGGGTCGCAGGATAGTAGCCCCACCAGTGTAGAATCACCTGGAAAAGAATATGAACAATGAAGTGAACACTGGGTTGACAGGGAGTACGGTTTCCAGAAATCATGGATACATCCATCCCGTGCCCCAAATACGACACTCGGCATTATTTGGGCTACAATCCCCCTGATGGTGAGAAGAAAGTAGCCTTTGCCATGCCATCTCTCCGCATCATCGCGCTTCATCTGCTGCTCGTACTCCTGGCTTTTACGAAATTACGGGCCCTTTTGTTTCCCTAGACCTCTAAGTTTTCAGATGTACCAGCCTTGGGACCTGAAGTGCATAAACAGCAGCTACATTGAGAGGCAACATGGATCTTCCTTCTTGCTGGTGATACTTAAGTAAGGCTCCTTAGATACTGGGCTGCTCTTAGAAATAATGGGTCCTGCAATCTGGGGAGCCAAGCAGGGGGACCATCTACCCGTAAACAGTTCTGTTGGGGGGTTCCACTTCTGCTTGCCTAGACACAGCATCAAAGCGTAGCTGAGCCCTGCAACCGCAATACGAATACGCCCTCATTCAGGGATACACGTTGCATGCAATTACCCGAAATGATTGCTACTAATTAATCCTACTAACCCTAGTATCATTTCTCCCTCCCCGCGTAGGTATCATTTAGGGCCTAAGATATATTCTTGATTTCAGGGGCATTGAGCTCCCCTGAAGGTTAAGTCAATGGGGCGCCTGTGAAACGTTTCGATGTCAAGGCAACAGAAAGCCAAGTTAAATGGGCGTCCTGGAGGAGCGTGCCTGGTTTTAAGAGTGTTCTTGACAAAGGACACGTGGGCTTTGCGATGTCAGCATGAGGACTCTAGTTCTACTACAGACTGTTCTGAACTTGTATTGCAATCACCATCGCAACTGCACTTGTCATCAGGCTTTGGGCCATGCTGCTACCCAGGCCCTCCGATGTAGTTTGTTTATGCGGGGTGTATAATAATCCCTTACCCCAAAATCATAACAAACCCACAAAGGAACCGCATAGGAGCCCTTGGTATTGTCATTTTCAGGACTCCTCGAACTGCTGCGCGAGAAGGAAGGTTTTGTCGTCCCCACCAGCATTCCTGGGAGTATCAGCGCTGTGGATTGTGGAGCTCAAGCTTGTGGAGGTAGTCAACCCTAGGGGTCCAAGGACCCCAATAATACGGCTTTAGGGCCCAGATACCACTAATATCATAATCCTTGGGCCCCAAAACCCTTTTGTTTGCGTCCTTGGACCCTTGGGGCAAGTGCTCTTGAAGCAGTGTTTTCTATGCAGTAATTTCCTCAAATAAGGGAACCCCCAAAGAGGTGTCCCTAATTTCGGGAAACCCCCATGCTAAGGCCCGATGCATAACTGCGCTCATGGCTGCTGCTATTTACAGGCCTGAAAAGCTGCAACCTGCTCGCAACACACTCAAGCCAAGCCCCTGTATGTCCCTGGCCCTGGGTAGGTCTAGGGCTGAGGGGTCGATGGAACCCAGCTAAAAAGCCCGTCATGCTGGTCAATTATGGGATCCTATACTCCCCCCTACTCCCCCTCCCCAAGATAGATCCCAAATAACTACAGCTCATTAGGTCTTATCTCGGGGAGGGCGAGCAAGGGAGGCTGACGTACCGGATTCTATGATTTTACGGAATCCCTCCCTCCTCTTGACCCATGTGATCTCCTGCATGCTCCACAAACTCAGATTGTCTGGAACTTAGGTCAATGGTTAGTAATTCTGATTATGAGCCCACACCTGGACCTTCTTAACGGCGAACATTTTCGTAGCTTTAGGAAAAGCTGTTTGGGTAACAGCAGCGGACAGCATGCTCAGCCGAGTTTTCCGGCTTTCGCCACTTCTGCGGCGGTAGAAGGTTTTGGCAGCGGCGTCATTTGCCGTTCAAAGAGCGCTATGTGGCGTTCTAAAGGCGTTATCTCTCATTCTTGAAAAAGCGTTTTTGCAAGAAAACCGAACACAACTTTTCTTCCAGAAAAATGCGCTTTTCCTGAGCAGCCACTGAATTTGCTTTAGCTTCGGTTCGGGAAACGATTGAAATTCTTGCCTCCAGCAAGGTCCAGATATATCCCCATATATCCCCTTTTAAACAGGCTACGTACCATTTAGCTAAGTCCCAACCCATCCCAGAACGTTGACTAAGGCATCTCTTTTATAAGCCTCCCCACTTCGCACTTGAGATGACCATAGGGCAACCCAGAACGGATCCCTAGCCCCATTAACCCATGAAATCCGTCAACTTTTTGAGCTCTAAGATCTCCCCCATAGAGCCCTAAACCCTATAGTCCCCCTTAAGTAGATAGAATATGGGATATGGGGATGTTGTTATAACATATGCAAAGCCATATTCTATCTACTTAAACCCTAAACCCCTTTCCAAAGAGACCCTTTAAGGATGCCATGGGGATTGCTGC
Organism: Symbiodinium pilosum; assembly: GCA_905231905.1. Classification (NCBI taxonomy): domain Eukaryota; class Dinophyceae; order Suessiales; family Symbiodiniaceae; genus Symbiodinium; species Symbiodinium pilosum. The sequence goes on along the minus strand of CAJNIZ010026391.1, from coordinate 50,724 downwards.
TCAGCTGGCTTCTGGCAAAGCTTCTCTTCTTCTTCCAGCTGCGCAGCAATCGCAGCGTCCATGTCGTCGCCATGCATGTCGCCTTCTGTGCAGAACCCTAAGTCCTAAACCCTAAACAAGTATTGTGCAAGCAAGGTCGCTATGATGCTTGCAAAACTGTAGGTAAATGGGATCACAGATGAACCCTAAACTTAACCCTTGCCACACCTGCAACCTCAACCTTCGCCCCAAAAAAGCATTGTCTACACAGTTGCCGAACGTTCATCCTCCACAAGCAAGTATCTTACAGCATCTCTAGTAGTAGTGCGAGTGTCATCTGTCTGAATACTGGCAAATTTGGTGTACCCACACGCTTCAATTCAGAAAACCAAGGACCGCATGCTGAACATGCCAGCGCTGTACCTACAAATGTGGTGTGGTTAGTGACGGCTGGTGTGGCACTTGTCTGCTGTAAACTCTGCACCCTAAAAATCGTAGTGTATGCACGTGATCTGCATCTTAAGCTCGAAGCCCTAAAGCCAATCCAGACCGCAGAAGCTGCTATGCTTGTGGACATCTGAAAGGCTGCATTTTTTTTGGTCTGGGTACTCCACTGTGTAGTAGCCTCCATCCATCAGAGAAGAAAAGCAGCTGTTGGCTTGCTACCCCGCTCAAATTTCAATTTCAAACGTCTGCTTACGCTGCCAGGGTGCAGCAAGCGCCTTGGGGCAAAGCCAAAGGTCCCGAGGGACCCTCATCTTCGAACTGCAACTTCAAGGCTAGCGCCTCATCCTACAGTGGCTGAAGGTTTAGGGTTTAGGGTTAAAGGTTTAGGGTCTTCGGACCTACACTCATCTACACTCCTTTGCTAGGTAGAGACGCCATTGCTCTTTGCGTTTAAATGCTTACCTCTTTGGGGTCTAACGTCTAGTCTAGGAACAGTAACAACTTGGAGCCCCAAGGAAAGAAACTGCAGATTGCGGATGCTAATGCATCTTGCCTGTGGCCTGAATTTCCCTACAATATGTACCTATATGGCTATGGAATGCTATAGATGCGAGCCTAGCACCCAAAAGGTGAAGCAAACCTCCCTGCCATAGCGCACATAGCGTACTGTCCCCCTTAAGTAGACAGAATATGGGTATATATGGGAATCATTATAATACACCCAAAGCCATATTCTATCTACTGAAGGGGGACTGTATATGTGGGCTCACGGCCCCTCGACAAGGTAACACCGTAACATCACGCCTCAGCTCCAAACAATGAACTGATTGCTTAAGTCCCCTAAGGGCCCAAGGACAGGGTGCCTTGTAAAGGCGTTATAGGGGGATATGTGGGGACAATATAGCGGTATATAGGACCCCAATAATAGGGTTTGGGGGCCCAACTACTACTGGCATTTGGGCCCTAAAACTCCTATTGTTCGGGTCCTTGGACCTTGAGGGCAAAGACTTCTCAGCAAAAACCTACGCTGCTCCCAACCCTGAACCCTATCCCCAATGTGAGCACTTGGCAAAGTAGAGGCCACGCATAGGCCTACTACTTAGACCCTCCAATGTAGTTGCTTTTTGGGTTTGGTATGGGTTTTTGGGTAGGACTCTGATTAGGACTACCAAAAAAAGTACTACTTTGGAGGGTCTAGGTACCCTGGCGTGCAGGTGCCTCCGTGGCGGCTGCAGCGCGCCTATCCCAACGCGCGGGCCGGTGCAGCATCGAGGAGGAGGAGGATGCGGAAGGGGCTCCCTTAATGGTTATCAAGAATTAGGGTCCCTTTAGAGACCTGGTAGGGGTTCTACGGGGATATATAAGGGTATACAATGAGATATAGGGGTTGGGAGGGGTGGTTAAAGACTTCAAAAGTAGGAACCTTTTTGTGGGAGTCTCCAAAACCAGGTCCGTGGGCGTTATTTGAGCTAAATGGGGAGACGGAGCAGGATTTAGAGGGGGTTGGGGCTCGAAGCTTTCGAAGGCTTGGGGACTTGGGCTAGGCAACATTGGAGCATGAACGAAGACTTGATGAATTCATGATGGAATCTGGGCTACCAAGGCAGAGACGATAAACATTCAGATGTGTATACATTACAAAGTGCGACTGTATGTATATATATATATACGCATATCTATACCTATATACTGACACAAAAATAGATTTCAACCGGAACTGGCAGTGTTGAGATCAGGTTGCTGATTTCGTGCAATTTGAAGCATCCTAATAGGCACATCTGAGCTAGGGTGGGGATTAGAGACAGGGGGCATAGGAAACGAACTTTTGTCTAAGGGCCTACCTCACTGCTTGCGCGACTCACTCCAGACATCTAGTTTGGCTTGGCTACTTAAGTACAGATTTGGCAGTTTTCATAAACAGGGGGCCTTAAACAGCCGCAATATGTCACAATCCTTATCATAGGGGCTCCCATAAATGCAGCAAGAACACACACCCCTTTTTCTCGCCATCTCAAAAACACAAACCCTGCATGTTGCCGGGACGGCTGAACCCAAAACGACTTTGGACTTATACTTTGTGTTTGCACGCGCTTTGAAGAAAACAGAAAACAAAGCATGGTTGGGCCCGCTCGTGCTATTCGCAACAGACTACGACCCAATGAAGCTCCATTAAGTTTGATTCCCAACTTGGGGAGGACAGTGAGGAGCCCTGCGAAGGGACTCCTGTTGTTTGGAGATAAGCCTTTAAAATTAGAGGGTCCCATGATATCCTCATCCTAACACCCCGCCCACCCTCGAATGAGGCCGTAAAAACTCCGAATCAATTCTTGCTTGCACCTTGTTTGGGGCTGGTCGGTGTTGCGGGCTAGTATCTGGGGTTTCAAAACCTAGTGGACACTTTATATTTCTGCTGGAGTTCTCCATGATATTTCAGGAAAATGCTTCGGGCGTACTTCGGGGGTACATTCCCATATGTATGACAACTACCAAGCACTTGAGTCAAGCACTTGAATTAGATCTTTTTATGCGCCTATGTACCCCCTATGGGCCCCTCAAAGGGGCCGCACATATCCCTAATCCCTAAACCCTAAGCATGCTGTATACCATACAATCCCATGAAGACATGAAGACCCTAAATCCTAAACCGCTCAAGCCCCAAACCTTAAACTCTAAACCCAAAACCCCAAACCCTAAAACCTAAACCCCAACCCTAAACCCCAAACCCTGAACCCTAAACCCTCTCCGAGGAGCTTCAGAGCCATTCGCCAAGCTCAACTCCGCGCCAGCTCCCGAAAGCAAAAGCAGCTCGGCAGCCTCGGGTTTAGGGTTTTCAAGGTTTAGGCTTCATATAGGGGTTCAGGGTTCAGGGTTTAGGGTTCAAGGTTTAGGGTTTAGGGTTCAAGGTTTAGGGTTTAGGGTTCAAGGGTTAGGCCTAATATATAAAGGCACTGTATTGGAAACCCAAGAATATAGTAGGAATATACTAGAATATAAGGACCCTGGTAAGTATATTCCTACTACATTCCTACTATATTGTGGGGGTTCCCTGTTTGGGGTTCCCAATACAGTCCCTTTAATACAGGGGTTTAGATGGGGGTAAAGGAAAAGAACATTAAGACTACAGAACTGTTTAGGGTTTGGGGTTTAGGGTTCAAGGGTTGCCAAAAGGGTCCAAGTACTCAGGGTGCCTTGAAAGGGGTTGAAGGCATACATGAGAAATACAAGGTTTTTTAGGGATACATAAGGATACATCGGGAGATATAGGGATTTGCGGGCCGGCGCTGAAGTACGCAAAATGTTGGATGCTACGGGATGTGGACGATGGCAATTCTGGTGCAGGCTTTAGGGGGGCATATGGGTGGTTGTCAAAGTTATGGTCCCTTTTTGGATCCCTATTACCATACCATAATTTTGACAACCACCCATACGATTCAATGATTACCACGTACTTGTTCCCGGGTGCGTAGAAACTCCGGGATTCCCATTGGGGACGTATAGGCCCGACTACCCTAAACCCTAAATCCAGTCCCTCTCTGGCTACTTGCTAGCACATGGTGACAAGCCTAGGGCTTCAGAGTCTGTGTGGTTCAGGTTCTAGTGCTTTGGATTTTGAATTATGAGCCTCATTACCTCATCGTTCCCGTCTCTAGGTTCAGAATGCAGGGCAACGTTGCAGTTCATGGTTCGGCGTATCGGGTCACAATATTATGCTGCTAGACAGAACCTTGTTAGGAAAATAAGATCGTCTTTAGGGCAAAGGTCTTTTAAGGAATGATCTGCCTGCCGGCGTAACTGCCAGGAGGCCTGTAAACAACTTGAAGGGAACAGGCCATTGCATTTTCAATTTTCTTTTCCATTTGATTCTCCATTATTGGGATTGTATATAAACATATGTATATATATATACATATCCCCGACAGCCTAAACCCTGCCTTGAAGCCCAAATCCCTAAAACCCCTAAACCATGACCGTCAATCGCCCTCTCCAAAGCCCCAATGCATTTGTTGGTTTTTCTGGGAATATGCGTATGCAGTACAACCCAGGTTTTCGGAGGGCAGAGGACTTCAAAAACGCAGGGAGCTCAGTGACGTAGAGCCGCCTTATGCTTGTTCTTGGAGACAGTCACCCTTGCATCATGTTGGGAGATGGGCGATGTGCTTGGGATGCGTAGTTCAGGGTTGAACTCCGAAGCGTGCGGCCTGAATCATCACGAACCCTCAGCCCTGAATCCTAAACTCTGACCCCCTTCCCCAACTTCAAGCTCTGAACCTTCGAAGCCAAACCCTGCATTTAGGGTTAAGCCATGGGTATAAGTGCGGAACCTCACACTCAAATGACTGTGGGAAATTGAATGGACACTTTTCTGTCCCTTTCAGCAAGTTCTCTAGGGTTATAAAGCCCATATACTCCAAATGAACCGAATTGCCTGCTCCGGGTCAAACGCTGACGCCTGCAGCAGTTCAAAATTTACTTACTCGATGGCTACCTTTTGGGTGCCGGTAGGACATAGTGTGCCCTCTACTTATACCCTTATACCCCTTTATAATCCACATAGTAATCGCAGTGGTCCTCCTTCTTGCCCTGTTTCACAAGTCCTCCTGACCCTCCAAGTAGCAAAGTTTGCATGAAGACACTGGTTCACGGGGACAGGGGCATGTGAAGGTATTACTCCCTAAATATAGTTTTCATTTTCTTTTCCATTTTCCCTATATTGGGGTTATGTTCTAAAAGGGATCTATTCCCTACTATTCCCTACTGACCACCCAGAAGTGTAGGATCTTCTTTTGGCGTGCACTGTTCTTACTTGGGCTGATGCGCTATCAACAGTGAGCATGCTTCCTTGATCAGCTCTATCCAGCCTTGATGCAACAAGCTGCTCCTGCTGTTGCTTATCATGTTGCTGTAATTCTGTGAGCACGTATCTCAGAATCCTGTAGGCGCCTTCTATTCAGTACTATCTGATGTTGGAGTTTAAATGTATTTCCTGAAAAGACAAATGAGATTTCGATCAGGCTTTGCCAGGGCTGGATAGCTATAAAGTTTTCCAAACTTGCGGCGGCAGATTGCCAAGGCCTGAACAACAGTGGACTAGAGCCTGTCTATGAGCTCATTACCAGCTAAATCCTACACCTTAACCACTCTGGCAGTTTTGGGGCTCAGCGGTCCCCATAGCAAGACACGTCCCAGAACCCAATCACAAAATCTGACTGACCCCTAAACTTAGAACGCAATCCATACATCCCAGTCCCCAGAACCTTCAAGGTTTAGGGTTTAGAACTTAAGGGTTAGTACTAAACAATTGGGAGCACATATTTTCCCCCAACTGTTTAGTTCAAGGTTTATAGGGTTTAGGGTTTCAGGGCTCTTGGTAGTGCTCAAAGGTAGGGGCCCCTCTTCTCCAGGAATCTGCCTATATGAGCTGTAGTCTAAACTCCTAGTATCCCCCTTAATAACCCTTATAGTAGTCCCCTATATATATATAACCCCCTTTAAGGAGTTTAGACTATAACTCATATGGGAAGGTTCACTAAAGGAACTTTTATAAGAAATGGTCATAACATGGGTGCCCTGAAACTTCAGCATTTTGCATCTCTCAAACCCCTGAACCCGCTTGCCTGTAGGGCATTTCGTGAGGCCGCTTCCTCAAAGCCTAACCTGGGCTCTGTTGCATCTAGACCGGTGGCCACCCAACTGTGGCACCTAATTTTTAGGGGGGGTGTATGAAATTACCGCCTACCTGTAACTAGATCTACCTGTAGTTAATTGTCATAGCCATTGAATACGCAACATGGCTCCATCCAAAAACTGGTGGTTTAAAGCCTTGTCAACACCTTATGGTGATGTGTCTCGAACTAACAACTCCAGCAGGCCTGGTGTTTGCTGGGAGGCCAATTCTTGGGTGGAATGTAAGAAGCTCTTGAAGCAAAACTCCTCATCCTCTTGACTTAACCAAATACTACCAGTACTAAAAGTTACTGCCACTCCGCGCTTCTTGCCCGCTCCCGTCACAACCCATCCCCACCACACCCCACCACTACTACCACCATCCGAAATCTCCTCAAGTGATGATCAACCTCCCCACGCCAAAAAATCACAGCAACATGGAGTCTTAAAAGGAGTTTACCCGAGCTTCTAGATCCTAAACCCCTAAAAAGCCTAGACCCCAAACACCCTAACTTATCTTCTCCGCCGAAATTCTGTAGAAGCTGCTCGAGGGCCAAGATACGCTGAGGGTCACCTAAGCTTGGCGTCTCTGCGCGTGGAAGGCTCCCTGTAGCCTCTGAGAGGCCCTTGTTTCGGAGTACTGTTATATGCAAGGTACACAGGGATAAGTGTATGTATGCATTTGTATGTGTGTATATACATATATACCTGTGTCCATGTATACATATGGAGAGATATGTAGATATGGAACCAGAGGTCTGGTTGTGGGGCTGGGATTGTGGGTGTAGACTTCTGCAAACTAACATGGAAGCCTCGAAGAGCGCCCAGGGGTCCACATGGGGTTCAGTGTTGGCCTCAGCGACGCTGAGTCTATCATTGGAAGCGTTTTGAAATCATGGTTTCATGTCTAGGGGTCACATCAAGGGCTCTGTCTAAGCATATCATGAAGATTAGTATTATCCAAGTGTTGATGAGTGGGGTAGTACCCAAGTTTCATGGTTCTGGAGAGGTTGCATACACATGATGGTTTCCGTAGGGGGGCACCAATATGGACCCCAACATCTTATAACCCTCACTATTAGAACCCCCAAAATGGTACCCTTAATTTTGCGAAATCCCAACATAGGACTCGTGGTTCAAATTCCTCGGCCCGCAAAGCGCAGGCACTTGGCCATGTCTCAAAGCGAGGTCTGGCGGTGTGCGCGCTAAAATAATGCTGCGCCTGTTACCACCACCCCCAAAAGTATGTAGAATTTTGCCCTAATAATAGCCTTTTGGCTATTTGGGGGGGTTTTGGGTCCAGTACTTTTATGAGAGCTGGCTCTTGGTTTGCAAAAGATCTTTTCGCAGTCCGCAAACACGAGAAACCGCAAAAAGGTTGAAGGATCCTGGCGACCACATGCGACCACGACCCCAAAATTGTTGTACCTTCTTAGAATATCTACTTCTGCTGTCCCATATATTTAAGCCCTATGGGGAGTACAAGGACCTGTATAACTCTTGATAGGGGCGTTCTAAAGATGTAGAAGACATGAACCCTGGCAACGACATGTATCCAAATCTCACGAACTTACTGCTCAAATCACAAGCCACCGAGGGCTGATCATCTCAAATCGGAATAGGTGCTTGCTATTCATGGTCGTAATGGTGCCATGCGGAGTTTTCTGCGATGTTCCCTACTAGTTTCGCAACACACTGAAGATGTCCCTTCCCAGAGAGGCCGCATCATGTTTGATCCGCTGGCAGCAGAGTCAGAAGTAGAACGCTTTCTTCCATGCCCCAATGATGGAAGCATCGAATCGGAGATCAGCAAAGTCCCTGCATTCACTGGTAAACACGGAGAATGACAAGCTTACAACTGCTCATTAACATTTATCACAGCAGAATTATTTCAGTGCCGTTGCAGGCTCTCTGCTTCAAGCAGGAAATGACCTCGCACCGTCTGTGACAGACGTAAACTGGCAAAGGCCAAAGCTGTACAACATCGTTTTAGATCTGATGTCAAAAGGCAAAGACTCCACCGGAAACTGTACTGGAGTAGCAAGCTGATGGCAGGAAGCACTTGTTGCTTCAAGGTACGCGGTGCTGGTGAATAGTGACAAACATGTCCTACAGCGGCTGAGCAGGGAAAGCAGCAAAACAAGAGCAATGCAGGTAGCCAACGTCCGAATGCCTATCGCTTCAGTAGCAGGGACGCTGCACTTTGCGAAAAGTGCCGCGCGAAGCCCGTACTTCATTTGAAGGCAAAGAGACGCGGTTAAGTGACAGACTCCTTTTGCATCTCGGTCCCCAAGCTCATCCCATGCCATAACTTATATAAGTTACCTAGCAAAGACCAGTCCTCTCATCCCTACTTGAAATGCTGAGGCCTGTGCTTTCATAAGCTCTCAGGGCTGCAGTTGTCCAGTCACTTACACCTACTGCTTGCAAAGACCCATTGCTTCAAATGGATCTTTGAAGAAGCCCCGCATTTTGCGCCCAGCTCTCAGGACGCCGGCGATCCTCTCAAGAATCGCGATCACCTTGTTTAGGGGTTTAGGGTTTAGTGGCGGATGTAATGGGTATGTTGGGCATGAGGTACATGTTGGGTATAGTGGGTATGTTATTGGGTATACTACTGCGTACATTCTACGGTATATTGGATACAATGGGTAGACAATATGGCAGTTTCCTGAAATAAAGTGACCCAAGATAGACCCCAACATACTATCATCTTCATCACGGGGATCCCCAAAAGGTACCCCTAACTTTAGGAAACCTTTAGGAAACCCCCATATCATCACCTTGCTGTTGTAATGTCCGCTGAAGTCCACCACGGTCGTGATCGTGGCAAACCTAGGCTCCGCAGAAAAACCCTTACCTGGACCCCAAAAGTATGTAAAATAATGGCCTTTATGGCTATTATTAAGGGTTTAGGGGTGCCCTTAAGGAGCCTCCAAAACAGAAAGGGCAAAAGGGTTCTGCTGGCGTACCCCTACACCCTAAGCCCTATGTGTCCCCATATACCCCTATAAAAGGGTACGCCTTGGGGTACCTAGAAGCCAGGCAATGATACCTGCTGCATCGAGCAAAGCATGACGATTGCCGGCTGCGGAGACCAAGGCGTCACGAGCATCCTTTGCTTCTTGAGCATTCCTTACTCCACACAACTATAACTAGGGGGCCCCAATAACTGAGTATATTGGGATTATGTATAGGGGATATACTATAGTATATTCGGGTTGTATTGGGATAGTGGACAAGAAAATGGAAACCATTCTCTGGGTTGGCCCCTAAAACCCTTTGAAAAATATTAGTATATCGGGTCCCTTATTAAAGCCTTTAGGGAAAATATTAAATATCCCAGGGGCCTACCCAGAACTGTAGGGTTGAGGGGTTTAGGGTGTAGGGTTCAGGGGCGTTGGGTTTAAGATGTGTAGGGTTTGGGAAACGAAAAAAAAAGCATTCCGTTAAGCACGCAATACTGGCAGACTAGGTGTGTGAGTTAGGCACAATTTGAAGACCTTGACCTTTGGTCTCGAAATGTCTTACCTAGCGGGAAATTGCGAGAGAGAGAGAGAGAGAGAGACGGATGCAAGAACAGCAATCAAGCAGCTTATACTTGCAGACGCATACAGAGGTTTTGTGCAAGGCTTGCGCGGAAGCCATGAGCACAAAAACACATTCTAGCGCTCAGTTGGCGTGCACAAGCGTTGTAGGCTTTGTTGCGCAGGAGTGTAGCAAGAGGTCATTGCAAGAGGAGGGGAGGGCAATTTGTCTCACCTCTTGCCACACACAGCAATGACGTCAACATTAGTCTCCTTGATCTTCAGGAAACTTGGCAATGGAACAGCGATGATGCTTGAACATCTTCATTAGCTCTACCTTCAGCTGTGATTGAAAAAGACCCCAATTATACTACACCCCTAGTATATCCCACAATCTGCTCCCAAGGGTATGCTAGGGGTGGATTACCAACTGTACCAACCTTGCTGTCAATGCAACATTTGCAATGTTGCTTCGACGCTTCAGTTTCTCGATGTCGCTAACATGCTAGTGCTAAACCCCAAATCCTAAACCCTCCTAAATGCTAAACCCCAAAGCCTAAAGCCTCATGCCTAAACCCTCCTAAATCCCTAAACCCTAAGCCCCAACATCTAAAACGCTAAACCCAACCCTTAAACCCTAAAGCCATAAGCTTAGGATCCTGGCCTGGCAGCACAGACGGCTCTGGAGACCATAGGGCCGGGGGGATATATTGGGAGGAGATTTGGGGTTTATGGTTTAAGTTTTAGGATTTAGGGTTTGGGGTGTAGAGTTTACAATTTAGGGTTTAGGGCTCAGGGTTTAGCAGTTAGGGTTTAGCCTTTAGGATTTAGGGTTTGGAGTTTATAGGGTTTAGGGTTAGAGAATGCTTTGGGGGGATGTTAGAGGTATGCCAGCAGCACATCATGGGTCTACTTTTATGACTATTTTCCCATCGCGTCCATAGTACCCTAAACCCTTACTTCTCGAGAAGCCTTGTCGACATGAAGCTCACCATCATAGGTTATAGGAGGACCCCCACCCCTGTAATGGTGGTATAGTAGGAATATGGGGGTTTCCTGAAATTTGGGGGTAGAATCTTGGCTATCCCCACAATAGTGGCTATAGTATTCTTGGGTCTATATTGGGGTTCCCCTTATTTTGGGAATTTACCATATAAGAAGGCCTGAATATTATCCTTATTTTCCATTATAGTTGCTATTACTGGGTGGGGGATCCGCCTGATTCATGGGTTTGGAAATTCATCAACTGGCAAATTCGGCAAGACCTTTACTGAACTCAGTCAGCCCTTTTTACCAAAGGCCTCCAAAACGAAATCTTGCCTCATACCGCAGCCCTCGGAACCACAAATCGGGTTGTATGTGTAATACCTGCAACTGTAAGTTCCATGAAACCTGCTAGAAATCACAATTTCAGCTGGACCTTAGGATTATAGATAGCAGAAATTACCAATTATTTTTGGGGAGCTTCAAGGTAAGCCCTAACTACCTGCCCAAATGAGCCTAAGATCTCGGGGTTCGCAGCGACAGCAGCAGCCAGCGCCGCAATTTCAGTGTGGAGGGGCAAGCGCTCCCCCTGGACAGCATCTTCCGCAACTTTCAGTGCGCTTGCATGAGACTCCTGGGTTGCTGTTAAGGAACTTAAGTTACCATAATGAGCATTTATTTAGTAATTGTGGGGTTTCCCCAATATACAGTAACTTAGATTAAGTTCCTGAACAGCAACCCAGGCTCCTGTCAGTAGCCGCAAGACTTGGTCCTGGTGTAGACGGCTGCAGCAATTTCAAGCTGGCCGCGCGTCAAGTGTCGATCCTCGCCGGGCACTTTGAAGAACCTTGTTGCATCTTCCACTGGAAAGTACATGACATTGGCAAGGCGGAGGAAATCCATGCAAGTCAGAGGCGATGCGGAGGCTTTTGATGTGGGAGCTGCATCGTCTGCTGTAGCAAACATCCACGTTGTCTTGTCGAAGTCGGATCGTCCTGCAACGTCTTCCCGGAGTTGCGAGGCATTCAAATACGGACCCCATGCTATGGCCATGTTCGTGTTCAAGGGACCCACGGCGTAGTTCGAGACACTCCTGGGTTGCTGTAACTTGAATCGAGGTACCATGATGGGTATATATAGTAATTAATAGGGTTTCCTCATTATAGTGACTTAAGTATATATATATATAATAGTTTATAAGGGTTCCCCATTATAATTTCTTAAGTTATGAGTTCCTTAACAGCAACCCAGGCTCTTGAACTGAGCTGGCTGGCAGACCCTGGGCTTCTCCGGGAGCTCGGGGCAGGGCAACCCAGAGGCAGCGAAGAAGGCTCTGATGCCGGAGCAAAGTGCTGCGACCGTGGCAAGCTCTATGGCCATTGCCTGGGTTGCTTTTAGGGAACTTATGATTTTAGGGAACTTATGATTTAGGTTAACTTACTAGTATGGCAACTTAATTTCGATTCCTTAACAGCAACCCAGTTGCTTTGTACTCATCTGGTCCATATTCATTTCCGGCAACTTTGCTTGCAGTATGATACTGTTCCAGTCGCTCCAAGACACTGTCAAAGAAAGGCTTGTCTAGCATCTGTTGATGGTTGACGATTGCATGCGCAATGTCTCTGAATGGACCGTTGGTGACATAGACGTGATCAATCTCGTCGTGATTGTACTGGGCAAACGGGACTCCTTGCGTAATACCCTGCTGCTTTGCAGCAAGACAGCCTTTGCAGGCTCCCCAAGCTGCATAAGCCTCTGCGGCAAATTCCCAACGCTCGTCAGACGAGAAGAAGTCACCGGGGCCCACCACGTGCTCTAGAACCAGCTTAATCACGTCGAGCTGATTCTTCTGCCTGATGGCCTCTCTTTCTGTGGACGTGGGCACGGCTTCCTGATAGTAGCCTGGGCGCCCGAATATGCAGGCAAAGCAACAACGCTTATCATACCTGCCGTGTCTATCCTTGCAACTTGCAATAACAAGGCTGGCTCAAAACCAATCCGAGCAGCCGGTGAAGAAGTTGTAGATGACATCACCAGCGAGTTGCATCACCGCGCGGCCTCGCGTCCCCGCTGCCATGACCTTTACAATCTTCCTGCAGGAATCCTCCTGCAAGACTGTACAACTGTACAAGAAAGAGCTCCGACTATGTGCGAATGACTTGAGCTTAGACCGCCCATGCCGAATGCATGCCCGCTGGCCATCATGGATGCGCTATCTCACTCGCCAAATAATAGACCCCAAAAAACACCTAACTCCCTATAATGTAGCTCCCAGGCTCCCCGACGTCAGCAACCAGCGTCTTCCAAGCCCGGCAGCATGCACTGAACAACCCTTCTTTACAGCGGTCTGAACCACCAAGCCCTTCCTCAGACTGGGAACCCAGGTTTAGGGTTTCTCTTTCGAGTACCTTTACGGGTGGGCGTCTGAGAAACGCCACATGATCAAACTGATGCCCTCTAGACATGGACTGCCGATGAAGTGAGATGAACCACATGAGGATGAGTCGTCCTAGACTTACCCAGTCGGACCCCAAACTACCTCCATTATGGTCTAAGTCGCCCCAAATGGGACAACTAAATTCGGAGCACCATAACCATCTGCCCTCGTGAACATCAACATCCAGATGAATGGGCAAGGCTTCGGTATCATGCAGTTGCAATGCCGTCGGCCCTGATCAGGAGAGGAGATTCTTGTTTAAACTATGCGCACTTTCTGAGGGGCTGCAGACAAGATGCCAACATTTCAGGGCTGTGTACGGGTGCCCGGAAGGTGATACATGTGCAACATGGAGGTGGACTGCTTCTCTTGTAGCAAGGAGGTATTCCACATATGCATGGGGACTGTAGGAACTGATAATCATGGGGTGATGTAGGTTCTACTGAATCTCCTCCCCTCGGCGCTTGCAGGCTGACGAACCGAAACTCCAAACCGTAAAAAACCCGAACACCGTAAACTTTAAGTCTCTAAGGTCCAAACAAACTCTTCAGTGCCAAGACGCTCCAAAGCGTCTGAGCCACTGCATCGGCACCAAGCTGATGAGTTGATTGCCTTGCTTCGGTGGTTTAGGGTTCAGGGTTTAGGGGTTCAGGATTTAAGGTGTAACAGTTTATAGGGGTCATCTTAAGGGCTCTATATACTCATAGTATGAATATTATCCAGCTGTTCGTTAGTTCAGTTAGGACCCAGTACAAGAGGGAAGTTTGTGTCCAATGCGGGGAGCTTGTATACTGAGAAAAAAGGGTCCGTGCGGAATTACATGCCAGGCATGGTTGCCTTAGATCAAAGTCTAGAGGGGTGTGAGGTCTTGGGTTCGGAATCTGACGTTTAGAGGGGGTGAGGGTTTAGAGTTTGTGGGTTAGAGAAATTTAGGCTTGCGGCTAGACCTTAACTGAAGGTTTCAAATTTAGATGAGGGCCAGAGGGCTTGCGGGTCTTAAGCTCAAATCTAGAATAAGTATACAGGCCAGAGGATTCAGCACTTTGAGCTTTGGGATGCGAACTAGTTTAGGGTTTGAAGGCCTCCAGTCTGAACCTCAAGCCCTGCTGCAGGCCACGCCTCCTCCTTCAGGGCACACCATCCCTCTACTACTATAATGGTACCTGAAGCTTGGGACATCATGCCACAACCTGGAATCATTAGCTCTAAGACTCCAAGACCTCGGCCTTGAGCAAAGGCATCACAACCGCTGCTTGGTGCATGCATCTTGCATGGCGTTTCTGGGAACGTGGACACTTCAGATAAGCAAAAGGGCGCAGCATATCTCTGTCTCTGTCAAACACCGACGCTCGCTCTCTCTCCCTCTCTTTCTCTCATCTTCGTCTTCTTCTCTTCTTCTTCTACTACAGCGGCGGCACTCCCGAAGAGTGAGCGGCCTTCGCGATCCATCATAGCAGCCGCGCTCTCCCTCTCTCTCTCTCTCTCTCTCTCTCTCTCTTGCTCTTCTTCTCTCTCTTTCTTTCTGCGTTTGAAGGTTGGGGTGCAAATCTTTTCAAACAGAGAGTTGTTAGAGGGTCGATGGTCTCTGCAGCTGCTTCCGCAATATCCTGGTAGCCCTCACACCCTTAATACTACTTTCTCATAAGGACCTTTTCCACGAGCACGTAGCTTATTCCTCCTGAGCTCCTGTCCAGGAAGCACTCCCTCAACCTGCACAAGGGGAAATAGGGGAGCAAACCCCCATGATCATGATAATCTCTAATTACACTGCTTGGAACAGTTCCTATATTCCCCGTATTCCTCCTTGAACGTTGCAAGCCCTGAACGCCTACCATTTTTTATGTTTGTTTTCTTCCCCGAATTCCCCTTCAAAAGTCCTAGCAAAGCCCGCCAGGTCACAGTTTCGCCAGCTCGTTGGAGCGCCGGGGATCTTCCGGATCTGTCAGAGTTTGCCACTGCCTTCGGTCCCGAAATTGACAGGAGACTGTTGCTGACCCTAGATAATCCCAAATATACTATATAGTAGTCGCCAGTTGGTTTTCCATCTTGGGTACGTGATGCATCCTCGTTTGCATTCCGGATGGAAAGACAGAAGCGACCACAAGTACAGCTCAAAGTCGAGTCTGCCAACATAATCTCTCTCCATACCTTCCTCACTTATTCTAGAAGATGTATAGCCCCCCCTACGTAGATGGAATATGGCTTTGGATATATTATAACAAGATCCCCATCTACCCCATGTTCTATCTACTTACGGGGGACTATAATCTTTAGATGGTTTG
This sequence comes from Symbiodinium pilosum, assembly GCA_905231905.1. Lineage (NCBI taxonomy): Eukaryota > Dinophyceae > Suessiales > Symbiodiniaceae > Symbiodinium > Symbiodinium pilosum. The sequence goes on along the minus strand of CAJNIZ010026391.1, from coordinate 35,404 downwards.
GGGGGTGCCTGGGCAGTTACCAAACCAGCCTTATAACACAATGAGGCTCGGATGACACTGGAGAAGACTGCAACGAGCCCTATACTGGTACCTATGACTATTCCTTATGGTCCTGGCCCCTTATTTTACCTACTTTACAGGGTCCAGGTATAATCCCCCTTTATAGTAGATAGAATATGGGGTATATGGGGATCTTTTTGTAATATGCCCAAAGCCATATTCTATCTACTTAAGGAGGCCGGGTAGACCCTACGTCCGCAGCGCCTGAAATCTACAACAAATGGTAGTTTCCCAAAATAATGGGTATCCCACTATAGGCCCCCAAATACTAGAATCCTTATTGTTGGGGGCCCCTAAATGGTACCCCTAATTTCGAGAAATCCCCAAATCTTGGCAGCCCAGGTGCTTCTTCATCTGCATGTGGGTCGGGTAGAAGAAGATGGGCACTGTTATTCGCCCGCCCTTGATGCAAGGACAAGGTTCAGGAAATTAGCAAAATATCTCGGAACCAATGTTGCGTTCCCCGAAATCTCTGACGGAGTGTTATTCGGAACATCTATCTTCGCAGCCGTTCCCTGGTTTAGGTTCGCCTATTACTATGTTTGCGTGCTAATTCTGTGCTGCGGTTTTTTGGCTACTATGCATGCTACTCTTTGGATCCTTTGGCAAGCGCTGCTTCCTGTTGCGCGTTGGCGCCTTGATCTCGGGCATCTTGGGTACGCCGTGGCGCTGCGTGCCAAAGATGACTAAGTCGCAGTCTTGGAGAAGCAGTGGCGTCTTGTCAATCCTGGACTTACGTTTAAGGGTGTAGGGTTTCTTTACAGGTTCAGAGGTCAGGGAACAAGGCTGAACACTATTGCACCGCGCGCTGGTGTTCCTTTTCCTTGGCCTATGCATGAACAAGAAGATGGACAACGCGATGCGTTCTTGTAGTATAACGATCCTTAACTTGATATTAAGTTGCTCTGATATTCTCATTCATTTTGAGCACAAGTCAAGATCATCACAGCACATGTTGCCAGGGCTGGACTTCCAGACTGAGGACTGACCAGGTCTTTACTGCGCATTTGGCGTTGTTGTTGGGCGCACAGATGGATTGCGCCGTAACAACCATTATCCCTATATAACAGCACCATACTGTAAAGTAGTTTCCAGCTTCTTTTCCAATATTATAACCCCCAATATTCTGAGGGGATTCACCAGTCCGGGTCAAGGGATTGTCGATTCGTATGCGCATCACTCTGCAAATCAGAGCAATAGGCAGCATGCGGTTCAGGGATTTTAGGGTTTAGGGTGACAGCATTTTGTTCTACTCTGATCCCTTTACTCCCCCAGATTCCTTACCTTCACGCCACCAGATCAATTTCGACAGCACTGCTCAACTAAGGCAAGGCTCGTCAGAATGCGCTCATAGCCAAAAGAGAACAGGGCTGTCCAGCAGTCATGGCCTCGACTTGGCCACCATCACGCATTCTTCCTATGGAAATGTTCAGGCCATGCTAGTTCAGCTACTAGAACGGCAGCTTGAGGGCTTCAAAGTTCGGGGCTTTCCAGGAGAGGTGGCTTCTAGCCTGTAAAACAACTCGCGTACTATTGCTCATCCGAACTTCTCGCAGACCGAACTTGCTCCAGGAAAAGGAAAACATAACGAAGGATGAAAGGTACCCGGTATATGGTCGCTAATAGTGGGTACACACAAAATACCCACTATTAGGGACCATATGTTGGCCTTATCAAGAGATGTTGCCCAGCTGCGGTGACTTCCCAGAACAGAGTCGCCATCCTTAATTCAAGACTGGTCACAGACCAACATGAGCTCTAGTCTAAACTGCTAGTATCCCCCTTAATAACCCCTATAGTAGTCCCCTATATTATCCCCTATATACCCCCGTTTTAAGGAGTTTAGACTGTAGCTCACATGGAAGCACGCCAAAGGCGGGGCCTACGTAGGCTCCTTGCATTCGGCATGTTGGATCATATTGCCAGGGCAGAAAGCCCAATATCGTCCATCTACCAGTCAGGATTCCTCGCACAACATTTGCCTGCCCTAGACCCCTTTGGACCCCATGATGCGTGACACGGCAAACCTCTGTTTTCAAGTGATGCTACCTTGCCCAAGGTATCGTACCTACCCCAAACCTTGGGTACTGCCCCCCCCCCAGTAACAGTCTATATTAGGGGTCCTATTATGGGCTATATATAACCATGTTATACTTATTATCCAACTGTTACTGAGGGGGGGCAGTACCCAACCTAAACCCTGAACCCACAGGGGTAGTAGGGGGAGCCCATGATTAAAGCATCCCGACTTTCAGCCAGCTGCTTGCAAGTGAGCATCTGGATACCAGTTGAGGCCAATGCCCGAAGTCCGCTCCGCTATGCCATACCTATAGGGTATAGGGTTAGATTGGTGTTGTATAGGGATAAACCTACAGGGTTTAGGGTTGTATTGGGGATAATGGATAATAGAATGCAAGCTACTATAATAGGGTTCCATAGGCTTAGGGTTTATAGGGTTTAGGGTTGTGGGAGGGAGCTCCAGAAGGGGCATCAGCAGGCTATGAAGCGCTTATAGAGGAAAAATGGAAGACTTAGGTTTATTCTATGGTTGGGGGATGGAGCCCTTTGGATGTTAGGAGCTCTACCGGAGGCCTAGAATAGACATCCCTCCCACGTTCTAGAAGAGCCTGAGAACTAATCCCCTCCCTATAAACTATAGTCTCCTTGTGGTAAACTATAACATCGTGAGAATATTTGATATCAGGGGGGCGGGGGAGGGGATTATACTGTGACTACTCTGAGGTCGTCCAGATACTAAACTGCCGTTTTAAAGGGCCCCCAATGTTTTGAGAGATCCCCCTAGTTGAGGAGAGTGTGGGTGCAGGCCAGTAGGTATAGGTTCAGGTGCACGGCTTGCTTTGGGGACAAAGGCGTTCGACCTTAAAGTTCACCCACATTAAGAAACCTTCCTCGGGTCATAACTTAATCTTAGCTGGAGCCCCCACCCCGTAATAGTGACTATCAGGGATAGTAAGGAATATATGAGGGTCCTATTATATTCCTAGTATACCACTATTACAGGGTGGGTGGGTCCTCATAACTTAAACCCATGAAACCTCACATGCCGGCAGCTGAGGAATAGTTACCCCCTAATCAGCATGCATATCCCGCAAATCTGTCAGTAGTTGAGGTTACAGGTCAAACCAGGACTTGGAATGAAGGTTACATAGATTGAAGAGCATTACTTAACTCATAGGGTTCTTCAGAGGCTTCCAAAAGCGGTTCGCGTATACAATAGGAAGGAAAATTCCTGATGGTCCCACAGTGTCACGTAGTTATCTTTAACTAGCACTCACCCCTAGCCAGCTTCTTCAAAATCACAGCTCAAGCACTCCGAGAAGAACTTCTGGAGCAACTTGTCGAAGGCTGGCGATGAGCCTATGAAAGGAGCTCAACAACTGTTGTGAAACCTTGCTTAGGGTTTAAGGCTTCGGGTCTAAGGCTTAGGGTCTAGGGCTTATAGTGTTAAAACAATTGCTGGCGCAGTAGCTATGACTACTACTGACGTCAACAAGCAGCTGTTGTCATGACTAAAGGTTCCTCATGGAAGTAGACGGTGCTCTGCCCTAGGGAGTTTCCGATACGGATCCGTAGCTGCACCTTCATCCCCAATGTTGAATAGCGTGTGAAGCTTCTACATGCAAGAATCTTTGGTACTGCCGATAGCTGCAAACTTGACCTGACAGGTACGCCAAAGTACAATGCTTGCCACAGTTGTGTGAGGTGCTTTGCATGCAAACACAAGTCCAAAGGAAAATGAAAACTAATGAGCCTGTAGTGCTGTTTAAAAGAGGACACCATGGATCTAGGGATTAGAGTTAATGGAAAATCAAATGGAAAGCCCAACCGAAAATGTCATGGAAACTAGGAGTATGTGAAACCAGCCGCAGGGGCCAGCGCTTGGGGCCTCCAGGCTCAACTAGTTGCAGGACACGCTTCTGCATGTTTCCCACGACACTAATCTAAACCCTATAAGCCCTATAAGCCCTAAACCCCTAACCC
>CAJNIZ010026391.1:14007-31242 GCA_905231905.1 Symbiodinium pilosum | reverse complement strand
ACTGAAGCCTCGCTGCTTGTGCGCAGCGGCCTCTACGGTAAAGGTATCCTGAGCTCCAGGAGACCGGGTCCCAGGAGGGGTGGAGTTTTGGGTTTAGGATTTAGGGTTTAGGGTTTAGGATTTAGGGGGCATGTAGTAGACAACAAGGTTTCCTTAACCCTAAACCCTTAACCCTCCCAAGGAAAGGTACGCCTAACTTTGGGAAACTCCAAGACCCTAAGCCCTAAATCCTATATGATCCTCGTCCTGGGGAAATCAAAGGTACACCAGCAACGCCTTTAGCATATCTGGCGCTCTGGTTGCCCTGCACCTTCATCTTGCCCTCCTGGCAGATTGTCGAAAATCAAAATGTATTAGTGCGGCATCTTATTGAGTCCATGTATATAATGTACTCCCAGAAATCATATCGGCAGTCCAGGGACCTCATGAAAGGCACTGATTGTCTGTTTGTCTCACCCAAATTACCACCCCCAGAAACCTCAGGAGGCTGGACGACTCACAAACTCAAGCACAAGAGACTTCGCAACAGGTTACACCGAGCGCCCCGCCCTTCACCTGGGATATACGAATAAACGAAGACAATCTCCTGTGTTCCCCAATGACTCGAAGAATGCCACTGGTGCAGGTCAAAGTGCGAACGTGCGAAGAGCTCGAGGATCCGCTTGAAAGTTTCTATCCGTAGTTGGACCACTTTGTCTAGCTCAACATACGATAATCCTCATTGTCATTTTGATGCGGACTTCCAAAAGGGATCCCCGATGCTTTGAAAATCCTATGTTTTACTGCCGGGAATGGAAAAGAAGTCAGACCGCAAGAGTCCACCTTGCAGGGGAATAGGTAATTGACAATGTCATCCTAAGGTTAAAATGAGCCAGAGTCTAGATCCCAGGCTTCAGGAAATATGGCAAGACTACATGCCAAAACTTCTCACCTCGGCCCCCTTCTTCAGAAAAAACGGACTGTAAATTCTGAGAGGCACAAGTTAATCGTGGATCCTTGTCGTACTTGACGTGGGAAGCTCCGGTGGAGAAGTCCCGCGTGCGGGCAGCGGACGACTTCCACTCCTTGCGGCAGAGGTTTTGCACTTTCAGAGGGTGTAGGCCATGGTTGCCAGGGCGTGTTTGGCATGAAAGCAATATAACTCAAGTAAGGACACTGACACCACGGACACCAACACTAACAAGCAAAGCACCACGGTCCACTTAGCGCTTCGAGGCTCTAAACTGTCATTTGCTACATCCGTTCTGAAGTAGACCCACCCTCCGCGCAAACTTGCACCAACCCCGATCGCACGCTTACGGCTCCGTGTTGTTCAGGAGCTCATCGTAGACATCTGGATCCTCAGCTCCAGGTGCTTAGCCCAGGCCCTGTGTATCCATGTGTGGCCCAAAGGCAGCCCCAGAAAGACCAAGATGTGTCTTCAATGAATACCGACTCCATCTTCCTTGCTCAGCCATTAAGAGGAGCTTACATTTTCCCTTGCGATGTGTATGGTTTCGAGTGTGCCGCCTGATTCACGGCTGTCTCCAACGGCCAGAAATTACTGAAATTCACAGGGGGCACACATACACACACAAATACACCAGCAGAAGGCCCTGAAGGAGAGAAGTTCCAAAGCAACATTGTGTTTACATGGTAGTATCCAAGGTCTGTTCCATTATCCCTATAGAACCCTATGCTACCTTATATAATCCTATATAACTCTATATTACCCTAGCAAAGCTCCATAAACCAAGCCACGAGGCAGAAATCAACTACTCACAAATCGGTCCATCAGCTCTTGATTACTACAGATACATGTTACAGATTGTTCCACTCATTGCCACAGACTCTTCATGGGCGTTCCCGGTTAAAGGTTTAGAGAGGTGCCCGGAAATGGGAAAACCACACAAACCTTCAAGCCCTTACCAGCGTAGTAATAGGCTTTACTTTGTATTTCCTCTTTTCCATTTCTCTATGTCCAGTCCCAAAGCTACCTTTTGGACTTCATGTAGTCCCCAAGTCTGCGAAGCTTTGATGATGAGCAGGCATGCATTCTAGGACTTAACAGCATGTGTGTGCGTAAGGGGGAGTGAATCCCTAATATACTCACGCCCAGATCTTCATGCATACCCCTCAAATTGTACCTGCATTGGCTCTTCAACCCCTCTTAAAGCACCTTGCTCATTGGGACATGAGATGTGGGACCTTAGCCACATCTTCAGGTACCCTGCATGCTGCTCAAAGGTTCCACATGGTACTTCCGCCGGACTTCGATGTCGCGCCACCAGGCAGCTGTGGTCACCTCTGAGTTCCTGGCACGGATGACGTTTTAGGATAAAATTCGCCATCAGGATGCCAAACAAAGTTTTACATGAAGGTTTACCCTGAAGCCGAGTCTATCAATGATACCTACTGTGGGCCCAAGCCTACGCATGAACCCTAAATAGTAGTTTCCATGTTCTTCTCGATTATCCCTATATAACCCCCCATATATTACTCCAATACTTCAACCCCTACCTACTTCCCGACTTCTGAGGATTTCAAGAACCTGGGCTGACAAGCAAGGCGTGTGCGATGAGTCCAAGAAATTACAGGCTTGAGGTGTCAACATCATCTTTGTGAGTTCCCTGAGCACCTCCGCCTGTATTGTATAATAACACCTGCTAGACTTCCCCCCTAAGTGGTTGTTTCCAAAAAAGGGACCCCCAAATACGAGACTCCTTATTATAGGGACCCCAATAGGGTAACTGCCTTAGTACCCCTAATTTTGGGAAACTCTCAAGTAGGCTTTTTTAGGTTGAATCGAGGCTACGTGGGGGGTTCCGGGGGGGCGGTTCGCCAACCCATGACATTTGCATAAGCATCCGCTTCCATGTAAGTATCATGTGTAGATATATAACCCAAAACATCTACAAACTCGCATGAACCCCACAAGCATAGCCCGTGTACAACCCTCAGCCTTTATAAACCCAATTAACCCCATTTAGGATTGAGGGTTTAGGGTTCGTAGGCAAACCCACAACCCCAAACCTCAACTACTAAATAGTAGTTTCCATTTTCTTTTCCATTATCCCTATATAACCCCTATAATCCCTATATAACCCTTCCCTCTGGCTCAGGGCTCTGACTCTTGCCACTGCTGCCACGGATCTCCGATAGAGTCGCTTGGCTCGTGGCTGTCTTTGACCCGAGCTCCTTGGACATGTACCTGGGACCAAGGGACTCTTAAAGGGACGTAGGGTATAAAGGGAAGATATGAGAAAACACATAGCAGCTATGCTGCCATCAATCCGAGATGCGAGCTAGACTATAACAGTGGGATGCGGATGGGACGTACTTCGGGATGGTAGGAGGGTTGACATAGAGGGATATAAAGTTGTGTGCAAATCCACTTGGGCGGCAGTATAGTAGGAACCCCCCAAAAGCATGCTTGGCAGCCCTCCACGTCTTTCTCGTTTGTGATGTTGGTCGCAAAAAATCAGGTTTTTGTTGATTGCGGATATTGCCTAACCTTAAACCGAAGAATAGCATCCAACAATGACCCAAATGTGCTGGAATACAGGGTCCCCAAACCCTATAATCCCGATATGACGAATACGCTTAATAGTAGCTTCCATTTTCTTTTCCATTATCCCTATATAACCCCTCTATTAAGCCTAAACCCAAAACAGAAGTTTCCATTTTCTTTTCCATTATCCCTAAACTCTATAGCCTATGAACCCTAAACCCAAGGCTTCCCGAGGTCTGATTTGGCTGGGGGACGAATCATTTTTTATGGTTGAGGCAGTAGGACTAAGGGCCGAGTTCCCTGGCTCCCCCCAAAATAAACTTTTAAGTATAATAGTGGGAAGATGGTATGTACCCCATCAATTAGCTACAAAGAGGCCATTTCCCAAAGGGAGGGGGGCGGCATGCTGGCCCCAAGGGGCATGCTGGGAATATAATGGGATTATGAGGCTCCATTCCAGGGATGGTGTGGGCGCACTGTTGGAAAAGCCCCATGTGCCAGACTTCATTCCCTACACGAAGTACTGGTGTGAATCACCCCAAGCAACACACCGAAGGTTCACCCACCAAAGTCATAGCAGAAAACCTATGCTATACCTCTCATCTCCCAGATAGTCCACCCATGACGTCAGAAGCACCAGAACAGCTGGTTTACCCGCTTGCACGTGCGCCCCCCCAAAAAATGCGACCATAAAAATTGGGAGTATTTGGGCTCGATGAAGCTTATTAGGCCTCATTAGTTTGGGGGGTGCATGTTGAGTTGGCTCGGAGGGCTATGGGTTGCAGGAATGATTCGGACTTACATCTTGGACCTTTGGATCAAATGGATGCGAATGGACACAACCAACTGTCCCACCCAGTCATCCCAATGAGAACATCCAGCTGGGTAGATGTTAAAATTATGGCCCCTTTTTGGAACCCTATGAAAATACGGCACCTAATATTTGGGGTGCTCAAAAAGGGACCATATTTTTGACAACCACCCAGCTCTGCGCGGAGCGGCTCGTGGACTCCCCAGGGACGAGGAACCTCTCGCTCATCTTTCCTGGGCTTCTGCTCCGAAATTAACTACCCTGACATGGATATGTGGTACATAATCTGTTTTTCTCGTGAAATTTGACCTGAATTACCCTGACATGGATATGTGGTACATAATCTGGTTTTCTCGTGAAATTTGACCTGAATTACCCTGACATGGATATGTGGTACCTTATCTGGTCTTCTCGTTGTGGTAATTTAGCCTAATTTCCGGAAGCCCCCGTACAACTCCAATATTACCCGGCTTCCATCATGTTCCATTTGATTTTTCCATCTGATGCTTTATTTTTGCGGCAAAACTGCACTAAGCCCTATGGAACGCTATCTGATCCCAATACAACCCTGACATAACTTCCAAAACCTAGACCCCTCCAAGTTCCCTTTCAGCAGCCCAGTTTCTGCCACCACTTAGCGACGAACTGCTCGGAACGGCCTAGAAGCCTGTCGACTCTATTTGATGAGGGTGTAGGTCTTTGGGTTTTGGATTTTGGTTTGCTTCTATACCCCGAGTTTTTGTTGGGATTCAATGGGCGGTACTTTCAGGGCACCCACATGTTTCATGAACAGGTTTCCTTATACAAGAATAGGGAAACATATGGATCATCCAAAAATATCTACAAGTACCTCCTGTATGGTGCCTGAGCACTTGCAGCCTGCCTTGCATGTCATGACATCCTTGGAAAACTGGTTTTTGGATGCTTACGCAGGCAAAGCCCCCAGCCCCCCCACCCACACACCTTCATGGCCCTGGTCGCCTTTCTCATGGCAACCTGACCGCTTATACGAACTCACACGAGTGACCGCCAATCTCACCTGCTGCGAGTTATGTCCAAACGGCAAGTTCAAACTGCTCTGTGTTGCCAACACAAGGCAAGCGATCTGGAGACATGTGTGAAAGGGCTGTTGATGACTATTGGGAGAGGGAAGCGCCTCTCCGGCAGCAGGGAACGTGCCCACTATAGCGGCATGCTACAGCCGAATACTGCCTGACCGTCCTGAGTCTTTCCGAAAGGCCCCTTGCGCCAGCAGCTCAGACAGTATTGTAGAATCTTAGAAAAAGCGCGGTGCCTTGCAATGTCCGCCTTCGTCTTGCCTTCCTGGGCTGTGCGCAGAAACTGCTGCTGAATCTGAATCTCGCCAACAGCCCATTCAACACTTGAATACCTTAAGCCTCGACACTGAGCATTCGGACCTGACCTGCAAGAGCCAAACGAAAAAACGTACATCCACTGTTGCCGCACTCGCCCTGATATAAACGTCCAGAATCAAAGAATCTTCCTGAATATTGAACACTGAGCCAAGCATCCTTTCGGAAGTGAATGCTCCGGAGACGGTCCTGGAAACACGAGGGTTTCTGGGGGTTTAGGGTTTAGGACTTAAAATCAAGATCCGCAATGGGTTTACCAGGGCGTGGGGCTCAAAATTAAGGAGCTGAGTGCTGCAGTGCCCCTAGCGACCAGTGCCCAAAAAGCTGAGGTTTGCACTACATTAAAGTACTGGAGAGTGTGAGCCGTCAACAATAGAACTTGGGTACAGTTCTGGGATGAGTTGCTCGGAGCATCGGATGAGGAGCAGAGGATTCAGTATGTGCATCTACACATCACCTGGCAAATACCGTAGCCAACGTCGTGCAGTTCAAGTCTCACTACATTGAATCCGGTACGCGAAAAGTCGATGCTTCATAGAAGCTAAGCCCTTAAGCCTAAATAGAGGCCAAAAGCAACCACACTCCTTCTTGAAGTGGTATGCCCAACCGTGGGCTCTCGCTTTGGGGTTGAGGGTTCGCAGTCCTGATACTAGACCTCAGGCACAGCAGACCCCTCAAGTCGCATATTGGCCCTGGTCTAAAGGAACGAGATGGCTGCTCTAAGAAGCGCATCAGGGTCCTCAGTTCCTCATAAAGCCTCCAGATGTTGGAAAAACACTCCATTACTACCAAGCTACTACATATTACTGCTTTCTAGGACCTTCCTCAAAGGGACCCCTAGCTTCTGGAAACTCCGGAATGGCTCCTGGTAGATCTTGTGGCCCTCAGAGGAATTGGATTCGAAGTGCCCCTCCCTGGCACACATGCTATTGCGGTCCCAATGGGGTATGATATATGGGGTTCTTAAGAGGGATATATAGGGTTTAGGGCTTGGGGCTTGGGTTTTAGGGTGTATCAGATGTTGTCTGCCCGATGAAAAGGCAGCGAGACATCTACAGTCAGGACTGCTCTTGATAGTACTCGGAAAAGCAACAATGACAGTTGTCATTAATCTCTCTCTTCCCCAATAACCAAAGCTGAAAAAGTTTAAACATGTTCTTATAGAGACCCAAAAAGGAAGCCCAAAAAGTGTAAAGTTCTTCTATTAGCTAAGTAAGTAATAGTAACTAGTAGTTGCGACGATAAGAAAACGCATAACAATAACAACAAATTGCAATCCCCCCCCTAATTGCCCCCCCCCTGAAGAAACACACCTATATATGACTTTTGCTTTCTGGGCAATGCGACGCCAATGTGCATTCTTAGGGAGATGGGGGTTAATTAGGGGGAGGTGATTAATGTTTGATCCAGATTTGCGGGGGGAGCCTTAATTGGCGAATCTCTGCCGAAATTGTTTCGTTTGGGGGCCCTTCATTGTGCGAAGTTTCGTGGCCACACAAAAAAATCTGAGGAAATTCAGAAAAAGCTGACACCCTTCTGAGCGTTTACCTTTCCTATTGAAATTAATTTCAAGTTAGGATCCAACTTGGTTTGGGGCCCCCCCCCCCTTACATTATTGAGGGACCCTTTTTTGTTGAGGGGGCGCTCCGCCTTCTGGGCCAGATTTTGGAGCACCTCCTTTCGCCTAAATTAGAGCCTGCGTGCTATCTTGTACAACTGTCTTGCAAACATGGAACAGTTTGAAAGAAATTGGAAGCTACTATATAATCCAAGGTATCGGATAGGGCTACTAGATAGACGTCAGTGAAGCACGTGAAGCTATGCTCTCCGACGATTCCTCCCCCAATATGTTTGCAAAATGGCTTGCACTGACTGGAAGACAGGTGGTTCTCTGGGTCTGCGACCCTCATCTTAGCAAAGCAACGCATATCAGCAATTATAAGGTCTATGATCAGCAACTGTACCTACTGGTTCTTAGTAGAGAATATGGGCATATAGTCCCTATACAAGACCTATATAGCATAATCCCTTATTCCCTACTTCGAGCCAATATGGTAGGACAGTGACAAAAGGCATGGACAGGCATGAAGCAGCCGGGTCGCAGCTGGAAATGACTCTCGTCAAACTCGGTGATCTGCTCACCTCCCACTTGAGAAACTGGCTGAGTTTTTTGTGCCAGGAGTCTGCCAGTGTTAGCACGTCTCTTGGCGAAACAGAGCAAATCACTGTCCTTGATGTTAAAATCTTCATGACCTCAATGTACTCAAAAAACACAATTGGCAACGCAAAAGGTGCAAGGGGTCCTGCAGAATTTGTACTATCAACCGTGGCCCATTGGTTGTGATGTCTAGCGGATACATAGATTCTGGGAGTTTTGGCATGCTGTTGATGACTGGCTGGTCGGAGCAAGGTGCCCTTCCGGATTTGGAACCGTTTTCTATGAGGGCGTTGTCTCAAAGGAGGGGGTACCCTGGCAATGCTAGGGATATGAGCTATAGTTTGAACTCCTAGTATCCCCTTTAATAAGCCCTATAATGGTATACTATATGTTCCCCTATATAACCCTCTTACACGATAGCATATGTGAAGGCTACAGGCTAACTATGGGGAAACTGGGGACTATGCAGTGATTGCTCTTGAGAAGTTTCCGTGTGCCTGGATGCTGGCAAAGCAAGCGTCAGGATGCGAACACCTTATTAAGATATTCAACTGTATTTAAAAGGAGGGCGCAAGAATGCGGCGTCATGGGTTTAGGGTTCAGGCTTCAGCACAACACCGGAATATACCATCTCAATTTATCTCGCACAGGCACCCCCTCAAAAAGCACATGCCGAGCTCGAGAAACCCGCTTGCTTGCCCCGTGAGCATCAGCCTTTTCCTCGACGTGTTCCGTCCATGCTACCAGCTTGTAGGTCTGCTTGCTTGATTGGAGGCACCCTGGTTATGAGGCACTATGGGTTCCCAAACGCAATTAAGCCCGAATCCCTAATCCGGTTGCCTTTGTTGGCAAATTCGATCCACCTGTAGATCTTTGTCGTGGAGCTGCTTGTGGCCCTTAGCATCATGTGGACTTCTCAGCATGAAGGTACCCGGCGCATCATACAATTTGGGGTTTAAGGCTTAGCAGATACAAGCGATTCGCCTCGCAGGACTTGAGACCACATGGCTATACTCAATGGATCCTAGAGATTCGTGTATAAGTAAGCCTCCCCATGATCATAAATACTAAGTCGACAGGCAAAACAATCTGGGAGACTTTTTTTAACGGGGAAACTAGTTTGAGGAAGAATTCAGAAGGTCTGAATCATCAATGCGAGGGGTCCTGAGGGAACTAGGGGCACGGGCACAGAATGGGGATTCATCATGGAGATCTCCTTGATTTCCTACATTTCTATCAGGTTTGCGAGCCTTTTTTGTGTTGGACCTCTTGCCCTCAACCCTATACAGCCCAAAGCCTAAACCCGTACAGGAGATGTAACTAGAGTTCGGGATCTCCTTGATTGCCTCAGTTTTTGTTATCGCAATCAGGTTTTAGCGTACTTGGGGGGTCGGGGGACTTAGTAAGTAGGTTAATAAAAGGGATAAGTGGGATCACTATATGGGTTCTAGGGGTTGAAAGTATACTTACTAAGTCCCCCTGGCCCTCCAAGTAGGCTGTAGGATGTGTGCACGAGAACCTAAAGGATCTCTAAATAGAACTAGGCAGATCTCTTCATTTTGTAGAGCTTCTCTGCACTCCGCGTAGAACCGTAGTAACAATATTCCTCTTTCCCATTCCTTGGGGTTATACCATAATGAAAATGAACAGTATACTTCCAAAGGAGACTGCAGCTCTATCTTTTCCCCACCATTCTTTGCGGGGTTGATATTTTTACGGCTGTGTACCGTCGCCACTGGTGCACCCATTCTTCCACCGCGGTTCTGCCGGCGTCATTTGGGACCCGCCGGTCCTCCCCCTTGAAGCTCCTCTTCCAGACCCTCACAGAGTCATCTCAGGACCGGCCTCTCAACTCCTCGTCCTGACCCTCCCGTCGCCATCTCGGGTCCCGGCCTCTCCCCCTTTCAACTCGCACAACTCATTTTCATTGTGTCGCCTATTGCTGTCCTTTCCTGTTGTCCCTTCTTCATCTCCTTCTTCTCCTCTCCTCTATTGTCTCTTTAGATTCTGGTAAAAGCTACACATCCGGTCCTGTAATAGATCGAGAAATGCTTAAATGGACGATTGCTCCCACGATGGAGATTCTGCCCCCTGCATAGGGCTTTGATACTCACCTTGTGATTAGGGGGTTGTGGAGACTTGTTTTTGCAGGCCTCGCGCGTCCACAGGGCTTAAAACGAGCCTGCGTACATCTACAGTAACGTATACGTGCACACACCCTCTCAGTCTCATGGTAAGCCCTAAACGCTAAATGAAACTGGGGCGCAAAAGGCCTACAAGAAGAAGCTTCATGGGGTGAACTCCCACTTCCTGTATCTGTAAGTTCTGGATACTTACAAGCCGAATCCGAAGTAAACGAAGACTATAACCAGAACTAATTACTTCGACGCGCACGGTCAAATGGACGCTTAGTTTCATTGTACGGCATCTCCAAGTTTTTGGGGGAACTCCAAATAGCTCAAAGCAACTCAGGCTGGCCGTCCGCGGTGAAGCGCGTGACGTCCCGGGTCGCATCGGAAAGCTTTTGCAGAGGCATGGCGAAGCCTCGGAGATTGGGCTGCCTGGGCGTAAGGGTCTGAAACATGGGACGCGATATAAGAGCCCATCATAGGCCTTGTGTGTAGATGCAGGTGCAGGTGTTGGAGCCTGTGAGCTGGTGTACCTACATTCTGCCGTAAGCCATAGGCTACATGAATTTCTTCATAGACAACCAAGCATGAAAAGTTTTGTGTGATGCCTATACCGATCGAGGTCTAGGATTCATCATCAAATCCAGTACTGGTCTTGACTGACTTCAGAAAAGCTTGTGCGCAATGCTGGAGCCAGAGCGATTGCCAAGCAAAGCGGCCGGAGTTTGCCTGTGCAAAGTTGAGGGCTTAGCATGCTTGCTATGTCTTTGGCGTGATGTAAGCCTGTTGGGGGTTTCATATATGGTGAACATCGAATGTCTTTGGGAGGTGTCGCTGAAGGGCTTCAGGTGGCCTGTCTTGATTGAGCAGGGTCAATGGTATGTTATGATTCCGCAAACACCCCTGAACCCCAAACCCTAAACTGACCCCTAGAACCGGCAGAACTCAATGGGCCACGGTTCTTGCACTAATCATCTCTGGCGGAAGAACAAGTATCATGAAGGAGTTGCAGTATAGCGTGCGCCTTATACAGTTGGTGCTGATAAATCTCACTTGGGGGGGGGTCACGGGGACTTGAATTACTTCACCCCTAATCACAAACCACAAAGTAAGCCCAGTTATTCCCATTGTCAACCTACTGACTGACTGAGTCCCCCTGGCCCTACACCCTACACCCTACAACCCTCCATCCCTGAACCGTACAACCCTCCATCCTTAAACCCTAAGCCCAAAGTATACATTGCACAACCACTTGGCTGCCCTATACTGCCTGGATTGCTTTGCAGCTCTCGACTATCACATGACCCCTGGAATAAAGTTCTATAGCATATTCCTTAATGGTTCCCCCTATACCCCCCGTGATTTTATCCCGCTGCATGTCCCCCAACCTAACTCTAGTCCTCAGCTCATACGGTAGTTTTGAAGAAATGAGGCTAAGGGTTTAGGGCATCCCACTTACACTCCACAATCCTACCTTCGCAACAACCTACCCAGCACATGGTTACAGGTAAAGTCTCAAACGCTGCACGATCCTCCCCACCCTCCTCGAACCCTAAACCTCTCGTGTCTCTACTCTTGTACCATATCCCCCGCCCCTCAAACCCTAAACCCCCTATTACTCTTTGTAGCATATCCCAACCCTCAGACTCTTAAGCCCTCTACTCATGTATCACATCTCATATCTCCCACCCCCATCGCGCCAGCGTATCTACATTTGTAGCTTGCCAGTGCCAGACGAAGAGCCTGCACGAAGGGGGTCCCAAAATTAGAGGTGCCTTCGAAGGGGTTATAGGGCCTTCTGCAGGTTATACAGGGATAGTTTTGGGTTTATAAGGATGCATGGGCAGTTTCCCAGCATTCGGAGTGCAGTTTCTGGAGGTCACCCTAATCAAGAACATGTTGAGTTTTGGGTTGTCGTCCCCGCAACTATGGAGCTACCACATCAAGCCCAGGGAGGTACTTTGTTTGTGTGGGGTGTAGGGTTTTATGCTTTTGCTTTGTACACGTCTCGATTTGTTGAGGATTCCGGGCTTCAGCACGCGCATCGCACTGCAGGTACGACAAGATGTCCCGCCTTCCCAGAAGCAGCGCGCATAAATTAGCGTGCAAGGTTGAGGACGTATATCATCAGGGTTTATGGCTCTTATGGGGTTTACTGTTTACATAGGGTGTGGGGTTGCGCGCTGCCCATCTAACGCAAGAAATGCCACTAAATGCTCAATGATAACGGTGATCATCACGTGAGCTTCAGGACTACACTTGAAGCGGTAGTAATACAAGACGCATAGCCGCCAATGAAAGAATCCAGTTCTCATCATCTCCAGAACCCTGAACCCTAAATCCTAAACCCTAAACCCTAAAACCCTAAACCCACCAGCGCCACCCTTCAGCCCTCCTGAGACTCAAGAGCCCATGCACTGCTATCTGAAAGCACTTCCGGCCTGTGCCTAATGTTTCCATAGCATTAATAAAGGGGGTGGCAATAATATTTTGTTGCCGGACCGGAAAAATCCCGTACAATCAAATTTNNCCCAACAAGGTCTACTTAGGTCCAAGTCGCAATAATAAAGGGGTGGCAATAATATTGTTGTCCGGCCGGAAACGTCCTGATTTTAATAGATTCCCTTCTACTTGTCCTACTAGTCTTACGAGCTGCAGTACCTGGTCCTACCCATGCCTCGTCATTTTATTATTGCGACCCCCCCTTCCGTAAGCCCGGATCGCAAAACAAGTTCTGGGGGGGAGGGGGGGGGTTTTAATGTCACGGTAACATTATGCTTTAAGTTTCGGGTTTGGTTTAGGGTTGAGTGCAGATGAAATGGGCAGGCACAACTGTAAATGTAATTGTTCATTATATTCTCCAACCCATTCAAATCTATTCCCGACAAAACCTGTAACGGTAATACGGTCCCTTTCTATTAAGTAGTTTCATGTATGGAAACCCCACAACAATAACCCCTTGGCTGTTAGAAACCCCCATCTATATGACTGGGTGAGGGAGACTCCGAGGACGCGAGCTGTCTGGGCAAATAGCTCTCCAGCCTATCAACTTGGCAGCGATCCCTTGTAAAAATCAGGGCAGTAAGATGAGTTGTTTCGATTTTACTCGGCCATCGACAACCTTTTGATGAGTAGAAATAACACTTCCATAGCAAGAACGAATCTCATGATAAGAAGCCGGCGCCTGCTTCATGGTGTACTCTATCCTCCTCTTCCTGCATCAGGGGCATTGATGCTGACAACTTGATCTACGCAGGAGCTAGGTTAAGTAGTAGTGCCTCTGAGTCTGCAGAATCACGTGCATCTACCCCTTGAAATTCCTGAAGGAGCCCATTGATGCACCGTAGCTGGCCCTGGACCCTGCGTAAACCCTAAGCCCTTACTTGGGGGTATACAAGATGCATGCAAGGGGGACCCTTTTTTTTGGGGAACTCCCAATTGTGTGGAACCCTGCCTGCCCTAATTCTTCCGACTGGTGGAGCACAGATCGGGACATCTCGAAAAAGCTGTGTGCTGAGGGACCTAGGAATGGGTAGCCCCTTATTAGAAACTCTTAATTAAGAAAAAATTGGAATGCCATTCCAAGGCAAGGGACCAACCACCCGAAACTAAGCGGGAAAATACCCTGAACCCTAAACCCTAAATGCTGATAAAAGTAGGAACCTGCATCCTCGCCTGCCTGAAGCCAATTGAGTAGAGTGGTTTTGTGGAGGTTGAAACTAGTCTGGTGCTTGCCCTTCTTGAAACCCTTCAGACCTAGGGTTTAGGGTGCAGGGTTTAAGGTTCGGAGCTTGGAAGGTTTGGGCCAACTTACAGTCTTCTTACAGAACAAGTTGTTGGAGACTAAAGCATGTCCCTTAACGATATTCAGTTCTCCAAAGCTCTGCATGCTCTAGGGCCCCGCACAGCTCAAATTTCAAAGCAAATGTATATAGCCAGGGCTCCCTTCAAGTGGATTTCCAACATCACATTGGGAATACACAACTTCAAAGGGGGTTTGGGGACAGTTATTTCGAAGAAACAAAGGATGCCTGCATAACGCTCCTGTGGATCAACCCGAGGCGCCCGCAAGCGTCCTAAGCTCTCAGCTCTAAGCCCTGAACCGCAAACCTCAAGCCCTAAACCTCAAACGCCAAGCCCTAGACCTTAAACCCGAATCCCCGGAGGATGTCCTGCCAAACGTCTCGGCTGTTTGGTTTATCCAGTCAGGAGGTCTTCTCCTGCACAAGCGGAAAGCAAAAATGCCAAAAAGTTTAGGATTCACAGGAGTTGGAATTTGGGGTTTAGGGTTTAGTTTGAAAGTCTAGACCCTAAGTGTCCAAGTACCCCCCATATCGGGGCTTCAGATACCCTAAAGCCATATTGCTTCGGTACTTGGACCCTAGGGATAATCTCCTTCAAGTAGAAAACTATAAAACTCCCTCAGACCCTGCCTCAAAAGATTCCAGCACAAGTCCGACACGAAGTGGTTGCAGTTGTGCCTGGTGGCACCGTCTGGGTTGGCCCCTGGAACCGATTGACATATGTTCGTATATTGGGTGCCCTATCTAAGACATTAGGGAAATATGAAATATCTCAGGGGCCTACTCAGCCATGTTAGGGTGTCGAGCTTAGGGTATGCACGCCAGACATGGATAGACTTTATGGAAATTGCCCATGCTGCAGCTCGATTCAGCAGCCTGGTGGTATACTCCAAAAGCAACTGCTGCCCAAGAACTCGTCTTAGCCATCCGAGAAAATGAACTGTAGACCCTGACAATGCCAAGGGCCGTTTGATAAAACTTAAATCACAAGACCAAGAACGGTACCAAGCCCTAGAGCAACAACTCAACACGGGCCAAGGGACTGGAACAGGTCGTACATGGGCCCTTGCCTAAGTCCGTCGAACCAAGGTTGCATGTACAACCGCTGGAGCTGCAACGAATCGTCCAGTTCAAATGCCGCCCAGCTGGCTCAGACGTTATGGCCAGTTGTCGAGACTATGATTCCTTGTTGGATCCCGTGTATAGTATATAGCCTCGAGAACTCGAGTACTCAGTGCACGCATAAATTTGACAGCCTTCCAGGTAACTCATAGTTGTTGTAGCGATAGTAACAGTCATAGTCGCAGTAACCGTACGCATACGGGCAACCAGCATAGTAAGGACCAACAGTGGAAGGAGAGAAAGTTGGAGGTGCGCAGAACTTCTACCCAAGCACTACTATGGAATGTCCGCAGTCATGATTCAGGTTTCTATCTAAACTCTGACTCCTTAACCCCTGAACCCTTAAATCCTAAACCCCTAAACCCTTGCGCTTAAACCCTGAACCCCTGCATCTTGGGAGGCTGCCACTCCGTGTCCATGGCGAGCCGCCGCACGACGTTCTGAATCTGCAACAGGATCCATGTTTTGTCCATGGCTTTTAGATAAGAGCTTTGAGTCTAAGGGTTACAGGGTCCATGTTTCCATGGGTTTTGGCTACAGGGTCCATGTTTACCATGGCTTTGGGCTAAGATGTTTGAATTCAGGGGTTATAGGGTCAAGGTTTAGGGCTTATAGTCCCCCTTAAGTAGATACAACATGGCGTTGGGTATATTATAATAAGATCCCAAAATACCCCCTATTCTATCTACTTAAGTTGGACTATAAGAGCTTTGGATTTAGGACTGATAGGGTCAAGGTTTAGGGTTTAGGGTCCAGGAAATGTGGGGGCTTTCTCAAGAATAAACGCAATCCTAGAGGTGAACCCTAACCTGTCTCATGTAACCCTAAACCCTAAAACCTTTGACCCCCACATATCCCCAAGGTTCCTTGGAGTATCCCCCTTCGGATAATTTACGAATCTCTCCCAAAAAACCTGGACATGGGTTTAGGGTTTCAGGGTGCATGAAATTGCATATCATGTGGCATTAGCTTGCTGCTGCTTCAAGCTCTTCATCAGGGTTTGGAATACCTTACGTCCTAGACACGCCGATTCTATCCGTGCTTGGAGGGTCAGAAAGCAGGTTAATACCCCCTATAAGTCATATAGAAAGCCTAATTATCCCTTTTATTAACCTACTTCCTGAGCCCCCCCGGCCCTCCAAGTAGGCGCGTCTCAGGAGGGGCCCGCGCCTGAACTTGAAGTTGTGAAACTTAATTAACCTGGGCTGCGGTCAAGGAACTTAACTTAAGTTACCGCAATGTGGATACATAGCAGGAACTCCTTCTCATACTAAGTCAGCTTAAATTCCTCAAACCTGTACATGACCCCAGTTCCCATGTGATCTTGCCCTTGATTTTGAAATTGATTCTCCACTATTGGTAACTCAACCATAAGCCCTGCACATCCCCTATCACCCTTTTCAAGGAAACATTTGATGGTCGTGAAAGTCAGCAAAGCTTGCATACCAAACCACACAGGACTCCGCGACCTGTCATCCTACAGGATGTCAGTGAAAAGTGGTCTTGGGCTTAGGTTCTTTAGGGTTTGGGGTTTGGGGGTTGTAGGGTTCAGGGTCAGGGCTTAGGCTTCAGGAGTTCCAAAAACACCAGGGATGGAGCATGTGATGCCTAGTACACGTACCTACCAATTGGCATGCATGCTTGCAACTGCATGGGGCCTGATCTGGGGTTGCGCGAACACGTCCCATCACCTGGCGTTGCGCAAACACTCAAGTAGGGCTAAGGGTTAAGGCTCGCAAGTCAACTGCATTAAAACTTTTGGCGGAAATCACCGCATGAGCAGATGGAACAAAAAAACATGCGCCAAATGTACAGTCGGCCGGGCTCTGCTGCAACATGGAACATACCTATATGTGTTCATCACGATGCAGCATGAGTACGTAGTGTACATACGTGCCCACTCTCTGTCCCATGCCAGTCCTGCACGACATGGAAGCCTTAGGGTTCCGGAACACAGGTGCAAAATTTTGTGCCCCGGGCACCGTTGAATGGTACGGCTTCAACACTTACACGTTTTTGAAACTCATCATGGAGTCATGCGCATGGTAAAGGGTTTAGGGTTTAGGATTTTGCGTGTAGGGTTTACGGGCTCTCGATTGCTTGGTGCATGACTTAAGCTTGTGGTGTAAACAAGGCTAGGGTAGTTGCAGCCGGAGTGTTGAGGAGAACTTCACTCTTGGTACAGGAAATTCCCTCTCGGTGACTTTGCGAGCGTTCAAACAACATGGCCCTGCCGCAGGAAACTAAGAATTTCAGAAAGCAAAAGTGAGACGGGTGGCACCCACGAGCGACCACAGAGGATAATGAGAATCATTCTAGAATGCTTCCTATATGAGCATCGGTCAAAAC
>CAJNIZ010026391.1:1168-13907 GCA_905231905.1 Symbiodinium pilosum | reverse complement strand
AACGAGTATTGACGATTGCTCATATGCTCCCATAATTCCAGTATTAGTGGGTTGCGGGATCACCTAAAGAAACGCACCCAGAGCGTTCATAAAGCTGTAAAACTGAAAATGTTCCAGCCCCAAAGTAGGTATATGATATATGTGAACCGCTTTGTACCTTACGCACCTACCATACCCTAAACCCTAAATAATCGAGACATGGTTTGCTGTTTGACTCAACGGAAATAATTTGCCAGCAGGACCACGCGGTCGAAGAACTGATATTCCTGACGGCAGCTGGCCCTACCAACCCCCCCGCCCCCCACCCAACACCAAACGCCCCGCCCCCCAGCATACCCTCACAGTACTTAAGCAGTTCCAATCCCAATGTAATGTCATCGGGTGAAATAATGCTTTGTCATCTCGGGGATGGGGTGTACTCTATAGTAGGAGAGGAGATAAGCCGAGATAAGAACTGGCTTGCGCTTTAAAGCCCTTAAAAGCTATTCAGGAAGTACTTCCTCTATGAAACGGGAAATTCTCAAAACAGGGGTGCGCTGAGAGGCCTTATAGATGTGTGGGGATTTGAGCGGGGAAGCACATCCAAAAAACATTCCGGAGAGGCAGTTCTCGGAAACCATGGGTGATAGGTATTTGCTCATGGATCTGAAGGGGCTATAGTATCCCACTCAAAACCACAACTCTACGCCCAGAATCACAAGCCCTAAACCTCCGTGTCTATCCTCATATCCTTGTATAGCCTTTTAAAAATGGGATATGGATGATAACTTAGAACTATACTTGTCATAAAAAGCAAGTACTAAGTTCCATGAACCTCCGAAGAAACCAAAAGCACTAAACCCAGCCCCTAAGCCCCAAATCCTAAGCCCTAAACCTTCAAGCCTCCAAACCTAAACCCCCAGCCCTTAGCCCTAAACCCTTAGTAAGCCCTAAACCTGTGGAAACCTGTGGAACCATTATAGTAGTTTCCATTGTATTTTCCATTATCCCCAATACAACCCCAATATAGTCCTAATATATCCCTATAAGCCCTAAACCTTATCAGCCCTCAAAACCCTAAACCCTTAACGCGAAACCGTAAACCCTTAACCCTAAACCCTAAAGCCCTTAACCCTAAACCCAAAGCATCGAAAGCCGCCCCGCCGGGTTTAGTTCTGGCTCGCATCGGTAGACGCCGCTTTCGCCCGTGTCCCCGTGGCCGCCGTAGGACTGATTTGGGTTCGCCATTCAAGGTTTACAGGGTTTTGATTTAGGGTTTAGAATCCTGCTTGTTGATTTGAATTTAGGGTTAGAATTCTACAGCTGGATTTCCAGGGGGGCTGATTTGATTTTGGGATTTAAAATTCTACAAGTAGGTGTTCAGGGGGACTAGTTTGAATTTAGGATTTAAAGTTCTACAAGTAGGTTTGAGGGGGACTCATTTGGGTTTGGGTCGAGTATTCAGGAGGTCAGGTGTGGTATTTGTCCAAACGCGCCATGCGCGGCCATGGATTCAAACTAGGAATCTGAAAGCGGGGGCCGTGGTATACCTCCCACAAACGAAGAAGCAAGTGAAAGCTTCGCAGAGGAAGCAGTTATACACTGAAGAACCCTATAAACGCAAAGCCTGAAGCCCTACACCAACATCCCTAAATCCGTAGGACTTCCAGTTCTAGCTCTGGTCACACGATTGGGACTTCAGGTCTCAAGCTAGAAGGTGTGGGGAAGCCAGCCGTGCACGCAAGAACGCGGACAAGCGGTCTTTGGGGTGTCCCATAGGGTTTTGGGTTTAGGGACATAGCTCAGGTTGCAAGGACATGTGTAGGGTTGGGTTTCAGGGCCCAAACTCAACACTGACCCTGCAGAGCCCCCTGACAGGGCAGCTTTGTTGAAGTTGAAACCTCATGTCCAACAAACTCGGCTCCTCTCTGTTCTAGATCAGATCAGTCAAGTGCCACCTACTACATCTGCAAGTCTATCAACAGGGCAACCTACAACAGCTGGAGCTGTCATCCTACACCCGATACCCCTTTCGCCATTCCTGCATTTTATGTGTCCAGTGTTTGAACTACGGCTTGGGGTTCAGAAGGGCTGCCCGGAATCTAACAGGTTGCGCTGGGTTTGAACAGATCTTGCTCACGGCACAATTACGGCGGTTGCTTTTTTTGTGAGAGTNNCCCCCCCCCCCCCCCCAAGCTTCCATGCTGCCAGGTAGGGGCCAGCATGAGAGAGAGAGAGAGAGTACACCACAGAACCTTGAATCACCCAGAATCCCAAATCCATGGCTCTTGCAAGGTGCCCATTCTGTGTCCAGCACAACGAGGCCGCTGTGGTAGGCGCCTTGTGAGGCTCGCTACACATTTCTGCTGGATGCGAAACCCCAGCATTGCGTTAGAGTGATGCCGACACCAGCAGTCGTGCCAAGCAAGGTCCAGCTACTTCTGCTCTGCAGCGGAGCTGCGCAAAATCTGACTAATTAAGCCTCAGCCCATGATTTTGGACCGATGGTCCTGTGGCATGCATTGAGTCTGTCTATGTCTGTCTTTAATGTGATTCATCGTGGTATACGTTTTGGGAGAATCGGACTCTCGGAAGTCTCTCCCGACGGCTCGTAAAATCGGACCATTAAGCGACACCCTATATGCGCCTAGGGTGCAGACATGACATGACCCATAACGCCAATGGCACCCTGTGCTTGGATGTCGCGCCCCCACCCGTGCACATCCTATTTAATCCCTAAAACATGGGGCTTAAACTCTCCACCCTATACGTTGAACCCGAAGCCTTAAGCATTGAGCTTAAAATACTTTTCCAAATTTTAGCATACTATCATATACTGTGATATATTGTAGTATGTTATACTATACACTTAACCGCAAACCGTGCCGCAGGGCCTGTGCCAAGGGAGCCAAGCGAGTTCAGCAGCGAAACGCCGGTGACATCGAAAGTGTACACGGACAGGCGAACCTGCAAATAGAGATCTAGTAATGTAGGGGCACCTGTTTGGGGGGCTAGGGTTTAGGGTTGGGAGTCCTTCTACTGTGGACTACATGATTTTGGGTGCTATATTGGGGCCTTAAACTAAACGCTTATGGAAACCCCCAAATCAAGTCATGGAAACTCAGGGTTTAGGGCTCAGGGCCTCACCTGGTGACATGGAGCTTTTGGGCTTAAGGTTTAGTCTGGGCCAACATGGTCTAGGGTTTAAGGTTTACAGAGATCCTTGCGCTTTCCTGTGTACCTCGCAGGCCCTACGCCAAAACGTGTCAAGGGACAAAGGTCCTAGCTAAATCTTGCGCAGCTGTAGCGGCACAACCTTGACAAGTAGCGTCCAAAAAGGCCAACACCCAAATCCTAAGATCTTACGCTATGAAACCCTAAGCACACACATCTAAAACCCGCAAAATGCCATCAAGCCTAAGCCACATAAACAATGTAAAGCCCAAAGCCCATACATCCCCTGCAAACACTGCACAATAAAACCCCACAATTCCTATCAAAACAAGCCCCGTAAACCCTACAAACCCTGTAATCCCCAAGGAGCGTCGTTATAAAGACTTACCTGGATGATCTTTGGACGTAGTAACTTCACGTACAATCCCCAAACCCCCTTACAAGCCCACTTATCCCAGTCTACTAAGCCAAAAGATCCTCCAAGTAGCAATCAAGAGAGCAGCGTAAACCCTAAGCCCCAAACCCTAAACTTCACACCCTAAACCCCAAACCCAAAACCAAAATTAAACGCCTAAACCCTAAACAACCCCCCCCCCCCACCAATGCGGAGCCCTGAATGCCGCCTCGTGCACGCCATGGGGCAGGTCTGGCTCCGCGTAATCACCCGGCCTTTCGGGTTAAGACAGGCTTTTTAGGGTTGAGGGTTCGGGGTTGATGGGGTTTATAAGGTTTAGGGTTTAGGATCTATAGGGATAAGAGGGTTTCGGGTTTGGAGTTTATAGAGGTTCTGGGGTGTAGCGTTTTGGGTTTCATGGGGTTGTTCGGCTTGCTAGGGCCTGTACAATCTAAACTACCGGGTTGCTGGGTTTGTTGGTTTGAATTTATACGATTTGCGGTCTGGGCTGAGTAGCACATAGGGGTTTGACCAGTTGTTGACTAAGCAGGATAGGGCCGACTATCCAACACAAACATAGCGTACGCAAACGCTTGGCTACACCTTTAGCCCCAGGACTCAAACCCTACCCTAACCCCAAAAGTACGTAAAATCATAGCCCTAAACTCACAACAATCGCCATAAAGGCCACTATTTTTTCATACTTTTGGGGCCCAGGTAAACCCTTAACATAGTGACAGTACATGGATTTTGTTGCAGCGGCTTTGGGGGTTTAGAGTTCGGGGCCGCTCCCTGAAGAGGGTTTTGATATCCCCAAACATCGAAATTAGGACATTCTAACTCTCATTCCCCCATATATATATATACATACAACTTATATACTTGTTATATGTTATACGACTATACTGGGGTCCGAACTTTAGTAATTATGGGGGCTGGGGCTAGCAGAATCCTCTTAGCAAGGGACCCGTGATCCAATTGCCAGATCCGTGCCACTCTGAAGCAGTTCCTGCCCGCTGCTATGAGCGTTCCATGAAGGATTCTCAAACGGTCCCCTCAGCGGGGTTCTGCAAGCAAGTGGCTTCGGGTGGTCTACGCCTACGCGGACCTTGAATTTGAGCAGCTCCCATGACCATCACGCAACATCAAATGGCTGCAGAGAACTGCAGCGTCAGTTCCATTCGAATGGCCCGCATACGGAAAAGGGGACCCTCACAAAATTCATAGACAGGATCTTTTGCTTCCCCAGCAACGCCGCCACAACCATAATTTCAACCGGGTCTGAAAATCTAAAACTGATCTGGGCTCATGGCTTTGCAGTTTGCGCACCCATGGCTAGCTAGCA
Organism: Symbiodinium pilosum; assembly: GCA_905231905.1. Taxonomy (NCBI): domain Eukaryota; class Dinophyceae; order Suessiales; family Symbiodiniaceae; genus Symbiodinium; species Symbiodinium pilosum. The sequence continues at coordinate 9,015 of CAJNIZ010026391.1, read as the reverse complement.
TGGTATTTCCACCGAGAGGGGCGCACTTTGTGGTGTGTAGAATTGGGAGTCTGAGATTTCAGTTCTGATGTCGTTCAACATCCTGGGGGGTTGACGGGATCGAAGGGTCTCTACCTGTAACCCCAGTTGAGTACAGTTTAGTAGAAGAATCATTTAATTGGTAGGTAAAATTAATTGCACATGAAACTGTAGGTGGTTGGGGTTACAGGTAAACCCTAAACGGTCAACGGTCAAGGTTGAAGTATGGCCGCTCTGTCCTGTAACCCCCAATCACCTACACAAATGGAGAATCAAATGGAAAGGAACATGGAACATGGAATGGGACATGGCTTTTTGTAGCGGCCTCTTGGGATTGTGGAACCGCAGTTACCTACAGTTCTCTGGGTTATATCTGCGAATCAAGGGGTAGTCCCTATCAAATTGTTGTTAATTGGGGCTACAGGTTATCAGGTGTCCAGGCCGACAACCTGAAACTTCAAACCCTAAATTCCAAATCCTAAACCCTAAGCCCGAAATTCAGTCCTAAACCCCAAGTTCTAAATCCTAAGCCCTAACCTTAATCCGAAACTCCGTCCATGAGCCTTGAGCCAAGGAGGGCCGTTGAGATATTAGGATGCCTCACGCAAATTCACCTGACCTTTCCAACACCCTCCATCAACTCTCTTTAGGCTTTAGGGGTTTAAAAAGCTCCGTTGAGGCTCAAGTCTTTACGATGCAGTGACATGGACCTTTTGGGAAACTGCGTTTCCTTGCGACTCTGTGCGGGCCGCGAGAGTGCTGGCATGGCAAAAGCTGGGCACAAGGTTCGCCCCACCCGCAGACAGTAATTGGTAATCACGACTTCTCGTTGTTTACAGTCCCCAACAAGACGTAAAGAGCCATATTTGACAATGTACATGGAGGGTCATGGAGACTTGGCAAGATGCTTATGGTTTCTATAAATCATGTCATGGCTTAATACTCCCCTATATAATCCCCGTATACCCGCCCTTTAACTACAGCTCATATGGTAACCCTAGTTATCCCGAAACCCTTAACCTATATTTATATATATATACATACATTTATAACATATATATATATATATACATATATACTCCCTAAATAGCCCCCTGTTATCCCCATAGTTATCCCCACTATCAAGGCTACCTACAAAGTTCCCCGTACCCTGCAAGCAGGTCAACAAAGATCCTACGCAGGTTGCCATCCTTGGCCGCCGGGGGGGGGGTCCAGGTTGAGGGTTCAGGGTTTAGGGGTTTAGGATTTAGGGTTTTAGGATTTAGGGCGGCTTAGGGTTTAGGATTTAGGGTTTAGGGTTGCAAAGATGGGCCATGTAGTCCCTGCTATCTCAAACTCCTTATGAAAACTTCGGCAGTTACACAGGAACAGAATTCCCTCCCTTCAAACCCCATCCAATGCATCGAGTGGCATGTTCATTCATCGGGGTAAGGGAATTTGCAGCCCAACCTCCATCTGCATCTAGGGGCCTTAGATCCTTAAACCCTTAGCTTAAACCCTAAACACCACTTCACCCAAGGAGCCACATACCCTGTAATGAAAGAACATATCTCAAATACTGCCAGGAATCCTAAGGGATATCGGCAACTCAATTTTCCTACCCCGCGGCTTAAACCCTAAACCTAAACCCCTGCCCCGGGGTGTGGGCAGGCCATAACTCTGGCAGCAAACCTTTTCTGTCGTTGCGCTACGGCTTCACCTGGGTTGCTGTTGAGGAACTTAAATCAAGTTACTATATTGGGGAGACCCTATTATTTACTATATATACCCATTATGGTAACTTAATTTAAGTTCCTTAACAGCAACCCAGTCACACCTGCCGCCCTGGCTCAGAGCTCATTGAACCCATGTCTCTCCTTCTTGCTGCCGTGCTTGCATGCTCGACCTTTCACTGTGGGACTTTCTTACAACGGTTTTATTAGGGGGTCAAAACCTCAATTTAAGGGGTCACATATGGACATAGCACCCCCAGAAATGGAGAATCACATGGATCATCACGTGGAGCATAAAATTGAAATTCCCCCCTCTAGGGTTTGATATAGGGATCATATGAAGAGATATGTAATTAATTCATCAGGTAACACCAAATATCTCCGCGTAGTCCCTCTTTCATAACTGTCACTGTCAAGGGCCCTCAATTCCTGAGAACCCCCCCTGTGTCCAGTTGTGTTGCGAACTCATGGGCGTGACTCGCGCACCCAAAGATTAGATCAGAAGATGGATGAGAGATGACCACGAACAATACTATCTCTGACGATGGTTACCATAGGGAAGGACCACAAAATCACATTTAACTGTGTAACAAGCTGGGATGCACTGACTCCAAATCCTACGCTCTAAGCAGGCATCCCCAGCGTCTGTGGACAGTATAGGTATGTCCAAGGAAGGGAATCAGGAATATACCCTTCCCCCGAAAGAATCACAAAAGAATCCGATGATCGTTGTTGTAAGGACTCCCATCTGAGACTGCTGAGGTTGGATGAGGACAAATAACCCCACACCGAGAAATGCTTGAAAGTCCTGATCACAAACATTGGAGCCCCCTCCAGGAATATTTTGTAACGGAAAACTATCTCGCACAGCAAGTCCCCAACCGTATGGAGGACCGCAAACCTAAATCTAAACCCTAAAGCTCTAAACCCTAAACCCTAATCCCATCCTTAGTTCCATGTCATGTCCATGTCGTTTACCATTTAATTTACCATCCAAGTAGTAACGAAGGCCCTTAGGTAACTCCAAAAGTAGAGAGCTCCTGGTTTCAGCTGGCTCCTTCGTTTTGCAGGATTTGGGCGCTGCCGGAAACATTTACCAACATCAGAATTTTGGGGTGCTGTTAAGGAACCTAAATTAAGTCACAATAATGGGTGTATATAATAAGTAATAAAGTTTCCCCAATATAGTAGCTTAAACGGAGCTTCTTAACAGCAACCCACAACATGGGTCATTCTTGAGGCCTCTCGGGTAGAGCCTCCAACCTGATCTCTTGAGCCCAAAACCCCAAACTCTGAACCCTAGTTATTGGGGTTATATTAGGGATATTTAGGGGTCATATTGGGATAATGGAAAGTAGAAGGAAAACCACTCTACAGGGTTTAGGGTGTTGTGTCTAAGGGCTCCTATGTAGCTCCTTTTCGGGCTTGCTATTTTTTCGGGTAAGGGATTACAATACACTCCCTAAAAAGCTACATAGGAGGGTCTGGGTAAACCCTGGATTCAAACCCCTGAAATCCCAAAATCTCAACCTCACTCTTCCCGCACCAGCCGCCTAGCCCCGTTGTTATAGTTAGATACGGGTTTGCAGTAGGGATGAGAACTTGGATTTGAGACTTGCTCTACTAAGTTCTATAACGGGAGAGTTTAGGGTTTAGGGCTTAGGCTTCGCTAGTTCTTCTGATTTCTATGTTCAGTTGTCTGAGGGCCGTGCTCACATCCCAAAGCAGAGAAACCACGTCCCTTCGATTCGCCTCAGCCCGCCGGCACCAGGACTTTGAGAATATCATCGATTAATACACAATTCAGGGAATTGTCACGTGGGAAGTTGTATGGACTCTACGAGGTATACAAGGGCTAGACAAGGCTGTCCTATTTGAGGAAACTACCGGGCTGGAAAGCTTCCAGGTGTATGCATGCATACATAAGTATTTAAGGTAACATGCAGGGTTGATGCAAGGCTGTAAGGGTTTAGGGGTAAAGGTTCGGGGATCCTGGAGATGTATAGAGATGAGAGAGACTACGGCGAGAAGAGGTGCTCCTTAATGATATTTGATAGCGCTTCTCTTCTCAGGAATGAAGAGTACTGCCCCCAGTGTGGAACGTGCTTTGTATGTTGTGTACGGATTGCAGGAGGGTCCTCGTGGTAATGCAGTGCGTACCCCAATATAATGGTTTCCCAAAATAGGGGGCTCCCAAAATAGACCCCCAAAATAGTATTGTCTTGTTATAGGTACCCCCACCAGGTATCCCTAATTTTGGAAAACCCCATATGGAGACTCCTGCTGCCAGCAACCCTAAATTGCACTGAGAGCTTCGCATATGAAAGCTCAGTGCTGCGGATGTCAGGGCATCAACGGTGGAGGGTTGTAGGAGTTCAGATTGAAACCCGAATCCAGCTGAAATCTCAGACCCCTCCAACCATCCCCTGAAGTTGAAACCTCAAAGCCCAACATGACCCAGACCTCCAAAGCGTTTTAAACGTGAGCTTTTCCTTAGCGTGCTTTTAGGACCCTGAGTCAGTAGTCCAGGATTTTCTGTGCGCAGTAGGCATCTGAAATGGTTGGGTCTTGAACTGCTGCTTTACCCAGAGAGCCCCGCACAGCTGAATTAAGGAATGTACACGAAGGATACTTGCATCCCTATGACTAAGGGTGTCTTCCTTAACTCCTGCATACTGAGTAAGCCTTCCTTTCATGGTTGGGCCAAGTAGAATGATGTTCTTCTTAAAGATATTACACCCTAAGGGAGGTTACAATCTTGCTCTGTATTGAGGACCATAGTACCCCAAAATAAAATCGCACTCTAATATGGGCTTCTGGGGAAATTGCGCTCAGCCCTAAACCCTATTACCCAAGTCCGGCGCATCGTCCACCACCGGTGTCTCCTCTGCTATCTTTGCCACCTCTCGACTGGCATCAAACTGACTGCGGGTAGGGCGACTGTAGCTATAATTAGCCTATAAAACTATAAGTCATCTGGGGTAGGCCCTCGGAACTGCTTATAAGCTCTAATTAGTCCTCCATTCCCACTATACACACCAGCAGGTAGCTGGTTTTTGAAAGCCGTGGACCTTTCGGGAGGAGATTGCTTTAGAAGCTGCCACTGGCAAGCTCAACAGAAACTGAGGAAGGCTCTTACTTTCTGGCCCTTAGCAGGGAATAAGGGAATACATGATATAGGTATTACATAGGGATCATAGTCCCCCTTATTCTCTACTTATAACCAGTGGGCTTACAAATAGGACAGGCCGTCGTCTTTCAACGGATCAAATGTGGTGGAACCTATGGGTACTTAGGGGGGCTGTCCTATTTGGGCGTGTTGGGAAGGTACCTTCGACTACTGCCTATGTAGCATGTCTTGCATCACCTTATAAATGGTATACGCGTTCAGTCGCAGAATTTGGATGCCCGAAATGGTACAAGCTGTCCTCTACCCACTCCACCTAATGAAGAAGACTAAATGATTGCCAATGGTATGGTCTTAGACTATTTGGGCCTGTGCTGGTTTCTCTTCCAGGCTTTTTCTTTTGGGCCACCCAATGGGAGCCCCCAACATTGAGGATGTATGGCCAACCTACCTCGAGACGAAAAAGGAAGACGCTACCGTAGGTGCCGAGATAACTACCAATACTCTGGTCCGAGATTCCTTGTATGCGGATGGAATATGGTACCTTAAACTGACCTCAAAAATGCCAGGGGTAACTATTTAAGCATCTTCAATACATGTGAGTTTTGTTGATAGCATAACCAAAGGGGGACATAAGGGAACATCATTTCAAATTTGCTTCTGCAACCTCTCTAATCACGGCCAACAACACAAGAAAATCCCCACCTCCTGCCACTTGCTGCATCCTCCCGTGTAAACCATGCGAAAAGCGCATAACCCTAAACCCTAAACCCTAAATTCTAAACCCTAAGCCCTGAATCCTCCACCAACCCGGGCCGTCAATCCCCAAAACCCTTGGCCTCATCATGGTCTTCCTCTACCCAACGGTCCAGGGGAAGCCGGCCGCGACTATCCTTCAAACTTCAGCTTGCTTGGGAGTTCAGGCGGGTCTTAGGTGCAAGTCTATCGATGTAGGGTTCAGGGGGGGTGATTTGAGCTATAGCCTAAACTCCTTAGAGGAGGTACTATAGGGGACTAGTACAGGTGGTATTAAGAGGGATACGAGGAGTTTAGACCATAGCTTATTTGAGGAAACGGTAATTAAGTGTCAAGGCGGAGGAGCAGGGCCAGAGCCTTGCTATCGCAAAGCCGCCTATGGCAAACTCCCCCTGAGATTTGTGGTTTAAGGAAACTACTAGAATATAGGGGCTACAGGGGTTATCTATGGATATATAATGGAAAAGAAAATGGAAACTACTATTTAGGGTTAGGGTTTAGCTGCAACCTGCGGTCTGCTGACCAGGGCTGTCTTCCAAGCATGAATCAACCGTGAAAGGCTTTGACTGTGCACATTTCCACTTCTACACTGCGTCAGGTCCCTTTGAAACGTGGTAGTCTACCTGTATCCCTGTGCCACAAGCACAAGGATTGAAGCAGCGTACAATCACAATGGCTAGTTGCAAAGGTTTTGCTCCTGACGCCACAGGCCAACCGTGCTCCTACACATTTTTTTTGAAACTCAGAAGAGGACTGCTTCATGCAATCCTCCCTCTAGACAATCGAGATTAACCAAATTTGCTCAACTGGAGAAACTCTTCCCGCGAACACTGTGACTTGATTCGCACACCCAATAAGGAGGATCAATCTAGAACTTGCTAAGGCCGCTGAGGACTGTGGATTCTTTTCTGATAGCCGGCTTTGACAATGTTGGAATAAATTACTACAATCATTGTTACTGTAAGCTGGGCGATTGGGTCGAAGACAGTGATAACCAACTCGCCCGATCCACCAAATATCATAGACAAATGCCCGGGCGGCTAAGCAGGTCGGCGTCACAAATCCATCCTCAAACTTCAGTACATAGTCCCCCTTAAGTAGATAGAATATGGGGTATATGGGGATCTTATGATATTCTACCCAAAGCCATATTCTATCTACTTAAGGGGGACCATACATCCGCAAACACACCTCAGGCCCCGGCCCGCGAGCAAGGAGAAGCCTGAGTCTTTAAACGCTGAGTCCTGAAATCCGTGGCCTGTGACCGCCTGTCCTGCCGAACCCTCCTGCAAGTCGGCCAGATTCTGTGGGAAATCTTGGTATATCAGACACGAAACATTGCTCGGGCCCGTGCTTTCAAAAAACAAGGTTATTACTGCCCACATATGTCGGGCCAACAACCTAGGTTTCTAGTCTCGATGGCTTTTTTTCTTACGTGGTCCCTTGAACTATCTCAGTGTCCGCACAGTTGTCATGTGACTATGAATAGGACCCGTCTGCTACAGGATGTAGATGCCTCTTCCCAAGGGCAACTTGAGAAATCCTACTCCGGCCACCATGTCGGATCAAAGGAGTCTGCTGCTCTCGGGAACGAAGCCGATCGGTCGGTGCGCGTTTAGCGACACGAATTTGGCGTCCGTGCTCGTACCAGGATCGGATTTGCATGATTGCGGTGACAGGTAACTCGCCACCGCTTTCTGAAATCAACAGGCTTGGACACCCTCTGAAAAACCGGCGTTAGAAACCATACCTATGACAGCTGACGCTGCCATCAGGCGCTTGTGGTAGTTCAAGGTGATAGCCTCATTTTACAGACACACACCCCAACCTAGAGGACCCAGATGCTCGGAAGGTCAAGGCTCATACCAAAAGATACTACTAATATGCGGGCCTCTACATTGCAGCCCGGTATGGACTTTGGAGCTTCAGTCTGTAAGGAATGAAGACACAAATTTTGTTATTAGTGTTACTACTCCATTGTTACTGTTATTATTAATATGACTATCTATTGCCCTTTGTACTATTCTTAGCATTATTAATCTCGGCCCTTGAAAATCCTTGAACAGGCCCGAAACAGTACAGCACTGAGCCTCTGAGGAGAGGACCCCGGCATTTAGGAGCTCCTTGCGATGCGAACTAGACAGGAGCTATAGTCTAAACTTTTTTGAGGGAGCTATATAGGGGTTTTATTAGAGGCGAGCATCATAGTGTTTATGAAGGGGGATGCTAGGAGT
>CAJNIZ010026380.1:46133-78855 GCA_905231905.1 Symbiodinium pilosum | reverse complement strand
GCTGGATCACGTGCTCCCTATGCTGAGGTTGAATTGCTAGTTGACACACATAGGTTGAGCCTTGTGGGATATAAAGTATCTGGGAAACAAGTTCCTCCCCGTCCGGGGACCAAATCTGGAGGGCATTAAAAGCTGATTTCATGTAGTCTGTGTACAGAGGGGAGGTTTGCAGTCCAGGAGAGCCAGGACCGGTTGTCTCTCCAACCTTTCCAGAACAGAGAGGTCTCTTTCTATCTTGATTGGGGAGTCGGGGACGTAGTTGTTTGGGTCCTTGGTCCTAAAATATCTCTTCTTAGCCCTAAAGGAGGTAAAGAAGGTTTTGGCTTGTTGTTCTCTAAGGAAAGTGATCTTCAAGAATCCTGAGGAGGTTGTCAACAAATGGTTGGAGACTGATTGAACATCTTCCATAGTGAGCTCTGACTCATACAGTAAGTAATACAGATTATCGTCAATGGACTTCTTGTTAGAGAAGGGGGGGACACCATGAATGATCAAAGTGGGCTTGTGGAGCTCAGCTTCAATGGCCTGCATAGAGACTCTGGATACTAGACCTGAGGTCTGGAGTGAAGCAATTTTGTTCCTGATATCAGATTTCATAAGGTCATTCAATTGTCTCAGGGCAGGGGCTACCTGATTGGTATGATAGGTCTCTAGACAATCCCTGAGGTTCTCTGTAGTAACTGCCTCTATGTTGACCGAGGTGGTGTTGACTGTTTCGGAATGTGTAATGGGAGCAAACTTTCCTGCCAAAGGATCAAGGCATGCTTGTTTTGTTGGTTGCCTAATAGTTTTGTAAGCGCGGAGGGCATCAGGATCGGACCTAAGCTTTTGAGCTAGCTGGGGGTCAAGATCACCCCACTCAATCTCTTCTTCTGTTTTTACGCTTAAGTGGGAACGGAGACCTGTTACCCCCGAGGAGATGGAAGCAGCTGGTTTTGAACTATGACCAATCAGGAGGGAGTCATACGTGGTTCTATCTACAGTGGTAGTTGCAGCGCTAGTGACTAAGCAGAAAGTACCATCTGTCATAGCTTGGAGGCGGAGGTCTGGGCCCATGAAATGCTCTGCCCTTAGCAATGTGCCGGCGAGCTCCGGTTGCTGTTCTATCTCGGGGAGCTGAACTTCAGTCGGCGAGGGTTCCGAAGCCATGGCTGCTGCATTCGGCGCATCGGCGTCGTCGGCCATAGCGTAAGTATTTCGTACTTTAAGTAGCCTGCGCGCAAGACACCTGGCAAACAATGGCCAAAAGGCTCGTGAACAAATGCAGTGGTTGATCAAAAGCTCAGCGGGCTCCCCCTGGGCTGGGGGACAGTCTGTGCTCGAGCCTCCTTCTGAGGTATAATATTTTATATAAGGAACTCACAGGAGATGATTGAATTTTGGGCGTTTCAAGTGGACTACAGGGGCCTAAGTCATCACCAATATTGCGGTCCCAGATTCCTTGCATAGCTATTGTACAAGGTATCAGCCGGACTTCAAAATGGGATTGACAATGAATCACAGACTTACGGCCTAGGGGTTTAGGGGCCCTGAGATGGGCCCGCCTTTATACTTTGACTCATTCTGCACGAACATGGTGAGCAACACCAGGTTTGGCAGGACCATCGGCTTGCATAGGGGCTTGACACAGGTTCATCATTCTGCAAATGTTCCATTTGCAACCATCAACCCGGAACCCCAGACAATCAACACCTGAGTCGTAAATGACTGTTCCCTAAGCCCCGCTCAGGATCTCGGGACTTGAACATTTAGCGGTAAGCATGGTTATGCCCGTTCCTGCCATTGTTACTATTGATACCGGTACCATACAGTATCAATAATGGTTGGTGGTATTGAAGCCGGTCCCCCACCAATGATTCCTTGAGGGGTATTTCCTGTAGTGAGGCGTTCTTTTATTATTCAAACTCCCGGGGAGAGCTTCCAGATTTTCAGGTGCTGTGCGGTGTTTCGTTGGTCATGCGGTTTTGCCGTTCAAGGCTTGCCTCCAGAACTTCCACATGTGTGTATATCGGCCGGCCTCTTGTTAGTACCGGCGTTACAAGTTTCATGACACATTTTCTCAAAAAAGAAGTGGGCCCAAATCAAAGACACCTTGGCCAGCCCTGAACGCATGCTGTTTGCTTAGCATTGCTTGGAAAGCATGTTGTTGAATTTGCTTGTTGCTCTTCCTTCAACAAGTAGGAGCAAGTAGGAAGGCAAAATATTTGCCGAGGGAAGAAGTGCTCGAGTTCATGAATAAGCCTTACATTTCGCACGCTGGGCTCTCTGCTTACCTTAGAAATGGACGATATAGGGCTTTTTTTTAATTCCCGTATTCCCTACTAAGAACCATCAAGTTGAATTTGATACAGGACCCGGAAGAATCTGCATGCGGCAGCTCACTCCCTAGACATGTTTGCGGATTCCGCAGCTGCTTCTGCTTTAGCGGCGCAAGGCCAAGCTAGAACTCGAGAACTTGAAGCCCATAGTTCAGCAGGCAGCACAATATTACCGCTGGGTTTGAAAAAAGTTTCTTGTTGAGTTGCCAATAAGACTTGGCAGTCCAAATCCTGCAGGCAGAAAGTGTAGTGCATCCCCAGAGATCCTTAATTCAGGAAAACAAATGAGGGCTCATCCGCACGTGAGTTTGAACTTGCCACCTGGTGGAGGGAGAGCCGTGGTTCCTATGAGGATGCATACTACCAGGGTTTATGATGTGGGCTTCCTAGACTGGGTTGCTGTTAAGGACGTTAGTTTCAGTTACTATGCTATTTATACCAAGTACAGCAACTTAAACTAAATTCCTTAACAGCAACCCAGGACAGCCATACCTAAGCTGATCTAGGACCAAAGCTCACAGCCCTAAGCCCCTAAGCCCCCCCACTCTTAGCCCTAACCCTCAACCTTGAGCTTCATCCCAAAGCCCTACTTGTACCCCACAATCTCAGGAACCACACATGGTTTCTGCATTCCAAAGCCTGAATCATTCATCCCGACGCCCCTTCTACCATGGCGCGGCACGCGCGCAAGTATCGCTGGGGGCAGGTCCTATGTGCAGGATTGCAGCAGTTTTCTCAGCTTTGAGGATTAAGGCATGTGTGCTGAGGAATAAGGATTGCCATTGTCTGCGACACAGATTTTACCCCGTTTGGTTCCCGGACGGCCGCGTGGCCCAATCCCTAGCGGTGTCCGAAAACCATGTCTCACTTTTTGTACTTTTAGATTGTGCACTTTTTGATTGTATCATTCTTTTATTCAGTAATCCGAACCTGGCGTAAGTCCAATTTTCACCGGGGTTTTCTGTCAAGTGATAATTGGTGATTAGTGACATGAGCTTTCTTTCTGAAAGCTACTCGCTCACGTCACTTTGATATGCTAGCATTATTTGAGTGTGTTCTGTGTGTTTGCAGCAGTGAGCTTCCCCAACGGTACCAGGGTTCTAATCATTCTAATTTAAACACATGCAGGTCCTAGATCTCGTCCTTGTTCAGAAACTTTGGTCTATGGACTGATCATTATTTGGGAAAGTTCAGACCCCAAATCCATGCAACTCTGACAACGCTTTATGCGTGCATACATGACGCACGTCACCTCTTGACTCTTGCCCCGAAATCCAACACCTCAATCACACACTCAACCCCAAACTGTGCAGGCGGTCGCATTAGCAACAGCAGCCGCGTCCACGGGCTGTGGGGCTTTTTTCTGCCAACGTGGGGACGTGTGGCTGGTCTTTAAGAGTTTGGGCTTTTGCGGTGAGGTCTTTGGGCTTCAGCTGAGGGGGTCATGACATGGGGATACACCGGATTTCAGCGCTTGGTGTCAAGGTCTTGCGATTTGACGGGTCAAGGATTTCGGGATCTAGCGTTCCAGGACTTCAGGGTTTGGTGTTGCTAGCTTTTGGGATGGGAGCCTCGGGCATCTGGGTCGGAGTGCTTTTTTTCCGGGGTGATTGTAAAAGCTTGGCAGTTCCCTTCCAAACCGGCACTTGAAGAATCTTGAACTTTTCTGCAGTCTTTGAGTTAGCTGTGGTGTGAGTCTGGATTTTGATTCTTTTCGAGAGGGTATGGGACAAGATGCATGCGTCCGCGGCTTAGGCTTAAGATTCAGGGTTTAGGATTTCAGGTTCAGAGGTCTTAGTTTCAGGAGAGTGGCCTTGGTTGTGAGCCGGGACGTTTTTCACTGGGTCCTTGTTGGACATGATTGTCAATTGATGTTATACCTAGGCCCAACAACTAACATAGAATCATAATGTTTTATGTTTTCCCAACCCTGAACTCTAAACCCTAAACCCTAAACCCTAAACCCTAAACCCTAAACCCTAAACCGCACAAAGTGTGGCTGTCCTTGCAATCATCCCGACAGAGCACCTGGGGAGTACCAGGGAGTATGGGGAAGTATGACGTGAATGTAGACGCCTCAAACTTTACTTTTCCAAAATTGTTCCACATTTTTCCCATGACCTGCAGATCAGTATAGTAGAAAATAATCCGAAGCCCTTTTCCAAGTATTTAAGCCCCCACCTTACCTACCCCTTTAGACCTCTTGCCGCTTACCAGATATGCAGGGCGGTAGCCCGAAAGCTTGTGTCCACCTGGCATTACCAGGACCATTTGTTTTTTGAATTATATTCAGCATGCTATGGTAAGATGTCTGCGTTTGCGCCTACGACCGTAGAGGTATCATACATAGCTTTAGAAGCTATACACGCAGCTACGTAAAGCAAGCAAATCTCCCAGACCTAGGAAATTGGCAGCATCCACTCGACCAGAAAACCCCTACAGCAAACCCGGCAGCCCCACGCTGCAACACCAAAGGGCATTCCCAAAATGAGGGGTCCTCCTTGTATGTGTATGCCTCAGGTATTGTAATCCATGTCCGCAAGTGATAGAATCCATTTACATTCTCCGAATACTGTTTATCTTAATCTCGCCGACCCCAAGAAGGGATCTCTGTTTTTAGAATCTGAGCCCAAATCACGCATACTTCTAATGGGAGCACTTAGTTTTGGAGACCCTGAGACATGAGTCCATGGAGCCTGGCTCTGCCACCTTAAACCTCACGCTTGCCGGACATGATAGAGCGCGGGGGCAGGGTGAAGAGCCTTTCAAGGGCGACTTCAGGCTTCTAGCAAAGAAGAAGCGCAGATCAGTGAAACAGGCTCCTGAATCCAAAGCCCTTAGGACCCCGGCCCCATGGCATCATAGATCTGGATCTTGAGCTTTTCAAACCTAAGCCCTAAGCCCTAAACCCTAATTCAACTTAGGCAGGCCCCAAGCTCTCCAGGACCATTCCATGCAAAACTTGGGAAGGGTTGGGGAGTTTTGGGTCTGGAGTTCATGGGTAGATGTAAGTGTGAGAATTGATACTCCGAGTTGTTATAGCTGTTGAAGCCATCCTTTCAAGTTTCTTGTAATTCGTTCTGAATCCATGAGCACCTAGATTCCAAGCCGTCGGCAGTTGCTCTAAGTAGGATTCCAGGGCAAAGGCTTGGGATTCGGGATCAAGGTAAGGGCTCGCGAGCAGCCAGTAGCAACCTTGATACTTAGAACATGGATACTGCCCTTATCGTTTTGTCCTGACCTAAGCTAAACCCTTTCAGCATCGCATATCATGTATAGATTAAATGGGCTAGGGTAGAAGCTGATGGCAGCACGCATAATAGTGTTCAACGCCTTTTACTAACAGTTTGGAGTCAGCAAGCTGAAGAGACTACTGTTGTCCCTCCCGTTGCTCGCCTTTCAGTTTGCATCTACATCCGCGAATCAATGGTGCGCAAGGTCCTGGATCCCTCAACCTGAATCACCCAAAGGGACACTGTTCTGCGGGAGTCCCCAGCGACAGAAACGCTGCAATTGTATGGTCCAGAACTTCACCCTGGATACCTTACATCCTTAGCCACTGAACCCTTACTAAATCTTATTTTGAAGCTTGTATATCAGACCCCAAAGACTTGAAGCAACAACATCTCTGAAGTGCTAAGCCTTCAAACCTGCGCACGCTGTTGGAGTATCAGTTTCCCTGCCGTCAACCCTAAACCGCCTTCTTGTTTTGGATGTTGAGGCCGCGTTGTCTCGAATACCTCCGCCTCTGTTGGGTTTAGGGTTTAGGATTGTGTTTGACTTGCTTAAGCATAGAAGCCGAAGTGATTTCATGTAAGGTTCCCTCGCATTCATTACATACCCAAACTAGGGTCTACCCTTAACCCTGCTGCATTCAGCTCGTTTGGCTCTCTCAAGCTGTTTCCTTCCGGGCACCTTAAACCATGTTGAGAATGCTAGGGCCCCGGAAATTATTTCGCAAACTCGTCCAAAACTTTAATTCCTGAACCCCAAACCTCCAACCATCCCTCTAACTTCCCCAAGTGACTCCTAAAAGGAGCTATGGTTAGAGGCCGCTGCTCAGAGAGTTTCATGCCAAGGCGTGATGCTTTACACACCAGGTCCAGACCATGTCTTACTGGTGGTTTGGGGTCAAGGGGCTTAGCAGTTGCTGGCAAAGAAAATTAAATAAGCATACAAGATTCAGGGTTCTTCTTCGGGATGCTCGTGCAGTGTAAAATGAAGGAATGGATGCCTGTAGTAGCGCTACATGAGCCCGAAAACCAAATGTCTAGAACGGCGCCCCATTCTCTACTAGTGACCAGTGAGGCTGGGAGTTTAAGGGAAGTCTTGCGATGGCTGGCTCCAATCCCAAAGCCTAGGCCGCACATTTTCTGGGGATTTGGAAAGCAGTGAGCTTAAGAAGGAACTATGCCTAGATTAGGGTTTGAGTTTCGAGGTTCAGGGTGTAGGGTAGCTGGGGTTTGGGGGTCTACGGTTCAGCGTTCAGAACTTAGGGTACTTAGAGTGCTACACGCAATTATGTTCCGGCGGAATCGTAACACGAGCTTCCAAAGGAGGAAAAAGAGTGCCAACACAGGTTTGAAGCAAATCAAATCCTACCTCCATATCCCCTAGCAAATGCCGACTTTGCCTAGCATATGGTCCCTGTGTAATACCGTGTACCCTGTCTGTATAATCCCTAACCCCAGCAAGTGCGCTTATGACTACTCAGAATCCTCCACGACGCCAGCCATCACCCGGGAAAGTAAGAGTTGCTTGGTAGCCCGCACCCCGACCCAAAGTGGGGAGCCCGTAACAGTCCACAGATTATTCTGGGACCCATGTTTCGGGGGTTAGGCCGGATCTCTATAAGCCCTAACCCCTAATCCCTAAATCCACTAACATAAAAACACCCTAAGCCCCTTCTAAAACCTTGGGCTTGCATACATTAGTCAGGGAGGAAGTACACCCATCAAATTCCTGTACACTCCGAGTATATTCCATATACACACCCCATATGTATCCTACAAGAACCTTCAATAAGCGCTACTTAGACTTGCCCAGATTCTCCCAAAAAAGGTGGACATACCAAACTATGAGGTTAGCAATGTTTGTCAAACAGGTACATCGGTTACTCAACCCCAAACCCCAAACCCTAAACCTTAAGCCCGAACTGCTTAAGATTTTCCAAAAAAAGTGTTGGGAGCGCATGGTAGCTGTAAAACACCTTAAGCCCTAAACCCTACACATTAAACCGAATCCGGAGGCCGGCACTCGGGAAGCTGGGCCTGGATCAGCTCCCGAGCAGAGTTGCAGCGCCGGGGCCTTACTGGGAAGTTCGTTGGGAAGTTCATGGTAGTTCTAATAGAGCTATAGTCTGAACTCCTTGAAGGGGGTTATATAGGGGATTGTATCGGGTTTAAGATTCATAGGGTTTAGGGTCTAAACCCCTAAGGGGGTTATTTAGTGGATTATAGGGGAGTACTGTAGGGGTTAGTAAGGAGATACTAGGAGTCTAGACTACTAGTTTAACTAAGGTTGTATACAGGCTTCATGGGTTATATAGGGATCATATTATGAAGATGGTCTAGGGTGTATGGGATATCTTGGATCAACTTTTATGTTGCATCCGGGTGGTGGTTGGGGAGCCTGTCAGACTTCAAGGGGTCAACTTGGCTCTTAGGTTTTATAGAGGGTTATGTAGTCAGAATGCAAAGGTATACAGCGGCATTTTGGGTTAAGGGTTTTCGGGGTAGTTGTATTTGGGCCCATGAGCAAATGATTCTAGATTTCACCAGCTATGACCCGGGGTAGCCTACATATAGCCCTGCTTCTAAATACACATGGGTGGACGTCAAAATTATGGTCCCCTTTTGGGTACCCCAAATATTAGGTGCCGTACTATAGTAGGGACCCAAAAAGGGACCATAGTTTTGACAACCACCCACATCAAACTGAAAACGCTGTTTGCCTCCAGGATGCTGAAGGGAGGCCGGGAATAGAGCAACGCAGATGAAGGTCTATAGTCCCCCTTAAGTAGATAGAATATGGCTTTGGGTATATTATAATAAGATCCCCATATACCCCATATTCTATCTACTTAAGGGTGACTATATGAGATTGGGGTTTAGATCGTAAAAAGGGGATCTACGGCTTAGGATTTAGGAGATGTGGTTTGAGTCTTAAAGGTTTGACTCTTGTATTTGTAATAGAATATTATGTGTGCAAGAGGATATCAGCTGAGAGAGTACATTGGGAATATATTGATTCAGGGTTGAAGAGTACAACAACCCTGGCTTTCTGCGATTCTTCTTCCGACTTTTTGTGTTTTGGGGGTTGGAGGGGGCAGTGTATTGGGTCGTGTAGTATGTGTGTTCCTGGAGGTCAAAGTATGCCATGTACCATCTGTGCGTCTGTTTTGCATAATGTGTTATGATTGTAAGGGTTCTTGTAAGGCCCCGGGCTTTAAGGTTTCCCTCGCTAAGCTTTGGGGCCTGCGTGCTGATTCTGCGAAGGCATGCTCAGCTTCCTGCAGGGTCCAACTCGATTACAACTTCTGGTATATTGGAATTTCTCGCCGTGTGCAAACCCCGCTTTAGGCGAACTTTCCTACTGGGCGGCTTCTCAAAATGCCAGATTCGTTTGGGCCCGACTACGTGGCTCCACGGGTGGGATAGTTCACAGAAGCACTTGCTGGCGGGCTGGAGTTGGGTAGGCCGGGTAGGCTAGAGCTGCATCCGTTGGTCTATTTCAGTGCTGTTGGTTTTAACATGCAGACAAGTAGTGTTAGTTCGCCTCAAGTGAGTAGTGCATGCGGTGAAGGATTCTTGGAGTAAGTGTGATGAGGCTCCATGCCTTAAATCCCCGGCATCTACCAGGCACAGCCCCATACACTTATCCCGTCTTTACATCACTTACGACAACCCCAATCCCAAATGCAAAGCCCTAAGCCCTTGTCCAAGTAGGCTTGGGCCATTCGGGGCAGCATACTTCTGTGCTGTCTACGCGGTGGCGCTCTGCTTTGCGGCGGGGATCCTACTTGGGGGTTTGTTTGGAGATTCTTTGACTAAGGGGACCTTGATTCTGAGGAATGCAATGAGTATGAAAGAGATGAATAATCTGACATCCGGCAAAGACTACAGCTGAAGTATGTTAATCTCCGCAAGTTGCCCGTGCTTCGGCTGTGAATCCGCGTGGATCTGGTCTACTCCTAATTGAGGCAAGTACGATTCCCAAGCTTTCGTCTCTGAGATCCTGTAAGCACCTAACGGCAAAGCCAGATGTGGATAGGAAGCTTCAATCTCAAAGCTGCACCTCCATCAGACCTTCATCAAGCCTTGCCCTTTTGATGCCAGTCTTGTTGTAAACGCGTAACTTCAGCAGCAATGCTCATGACTGCAACCATCAGTATTCTCATAGTTGAAGTCGCCGAAGTAGGTGTAGCAGTACTGACAGTACAGTAGAGGAGAAGAGGGACAAGGACTGTAATGCTGCCAGCACTTTGCCCTCACCACAGCTAAACTCAACCAGTCGGCCAATGACGTGGGGACTTCCGAAAATTAGGGGTCCCTTTTCGGGAGTCCCTAAAATATGACTTGAGGGGGCCTCCCTCATTCTGCAAACTTTGCTGGTTCTTAGTAGGGAACGAGGGAAGATAATCTCTATCTCATTCCTTTAGAAACATTCCCTTATTCCCTACTATAACCCCGATATATACCCTAATATAATGTAGTAGTTTTCATTCTTCGCTTATCCCTATAAAGCCCTAAACATTCCCTTATTCCCTACTAACCCGAAACCCTAAGCCCTGAATCCTAGTCCCGAACCTTTAACCCTAAGCCCTATATATTCCCTACTAGCCCCCCATGAGAAATTGCCATACCCAGAGGGTCCGTGTACCCAACAGTTAGGTACTTGGGATTTGGGTAATAGGCAATTATAGTACAGGTTTTGGTAAGTATATGATTACTGGGTACTTGGACCCTAACCTAAACCCTAAACCCTAAATATCCTCCTATATATCCCCTTTAAAGGGACCTAATGATGACTATTAGGTACTTGGACGCTTAGGGATATTCATAGCAAGTCAGTAAGACTCAGGTCCCCGCCACCCCGCTAACGCTCACTGCAGGACCCAGCCGAGTGAAGGGTAGGGTTTAGGGTTTAGGGGTTAGGGCTTGGGGTTTAGGGTTTAGGGTTGAAGGTTTAGGGTTTAGGGATTAGGGTAGGGCTCAGGGTCCTTTCTGGTGTCTCCATAACGATGGCTATAGCATTTTGAGTTGAGGTCTGGGTCTTAGGAGCTAGTCCATTCTGTGCGTTAGGTCCAGGGTTTCGGGGCTTGCCATGTTGAAGCATCTTCGTTCTGAAGCATCCTAGGTAGAAGTCAGAAACAGCGAGGCTCTCTGTAATAGCTATGAAGACAAAATGTGCGTTTTGCTTTGGAGTTTTTCAAAACCAGTGTAATTGTGGTTCAGGACGTTGTGGATTGGTCAGGTGTGGCGCTGCAGAAAAGGATTCGTGGTCTACCCTCCCACAAACGAACAAGGTCAGACTTTCCCGGGCTTTGCATGAAGCTGGACCTTGATGTGGCTTAGATCCTAAACTCTAAGGCCTACACCTTGAATCCTAAACCCTCCTAAGCCCTAAATAGTAGTTTCCATCTTCTTTTCCATTATCCCTATATAACCCCGATAATATACCCCATATTCTATATACTTCAGGGGGACTACTAGATCCTCAACAACTAGATCCTACTTCACACATAGCTGCAAGAAGTCAATCAGAAATATCTGGCCCAAGGCGTCGGACTTTTCGGATGCCAGCCGCCCTAAACCTTAGGGTTTAGGGTTGAGGGTAAGATCTTGGAGCCCAATGTCTTAAAAGCCTCGGACTGGTCATGACGTCAGGCAGGCAGCCAACAAGCTATATTCTTGGATCCTGATCCCTAAACCGCATATGCCTGGGGCTCTGGGGTGTTTTAAGCGCACATATGCAAGCAGATGGCGGTGCATTCTGCATATGGTCGTTTCTAAGAATGACCCCTAAACCCCAAGCCCCAATACAGACCCCTGTAGCCTCCTTACAATACTCATATATCCAGACCCAAACTTGAGAAGTTTTTTCTTGGTCATTGCTGGATATGGGTGTTCTTGTATTATAGGTGGTTGTACTTGATTTCAAATGGCTGTAATTGGAATCTAAGTGGTTTTGGAGTGGGGGCCGAAGTAAGTTTAACTCGAATTTAGTTAGGTTGTCACTGGTTTTTCGCTTCCTTTTGCTTGATTGTTATTTCGGTTTCATTCGGCTCTAATGATTTACTTTGATTCGTATCAGACTACGTCAGTTACGCTGGGTTTTCATCAGGTTTGTCTTGATTCCAAATACATTTTGACTGGTGCTACGTACCTTGATTTCAAGGTGATTTTAGTTGGTTTTTAATGCTATATGTAAATCGGGTGTGACGGACTTGTTCTGATTACTTGACTTGGGTTTTTATTGGTTGTAATCAGGTCGAATGGTTTTTTTATTTGATTTAGCTCCGAGCTTTAATTAGATTAGTCGACTTCAACTGAATTTAGATAAGTTCAAGATTTAACCGATTTGAGGTGATGGTTTTGTCTGGTTCTTATCTGGCCTTGGCTCAGTTTGATTAGATTTGGAATGATTTTCATTAGATTCGATTTTAATCGGTTTTGCTCAAACTTTGATTGTCTTTACTAGAACCTAATTGTTGTCTACTGGTTTTAATTCGATCTTCATCGATGTTTTTCGAATTTGGTTTTGTTGATTTTTGCAAGGTCGTGTTTCATTTTATTCAGATACTAGTTGATTTTACTTCGATTTTGACTCCACTTTAAATGGTTAGTTTTAATTAGAGTTGATTAGGTTGAATTCGGTTTTTAAATCAGTTTACATGGATGGAAATGGCTTCGTAATTAATATTTTTTACTTAATAGATTTCAACTGTGCTGAACCAGGTCTATTAGGGTTTGTTTGGTTTTAAGCGGTTTTCAGCCAGCTATACCTTGTTGAACTGGATGTTGATTGGTTTTAATTTGTTTGAAGGTTTGCTTGTGGTTGAACTTTAACCAGATGTTAGTTTAGTTTTCGCTGATTTGAACTGAGTTTAGTTAGGTAATTTGCTTGGTGTTATGTAGATTTCCATTGGGTTGATTGAATTTCGCTTGGAGTTCAAGTATGCTTTGAATAACATGTTTTATTGATTTCTAGCTATGTTTTAATGCAGGCTTAAGCTAGGTTTTGATTGATTTTGGTTGGAATTTAGTCTGATTTTTAATTTGACTTATAATCGTGCTTAAGTTAAGCTTACATGGTTCTGACGATGTCAGACTAAAGTCCATTTAGGTTTTCATTTGGATTTGAGGGATTCTAGCTGATTTTTGCTGGTATTTGCTGATCTTGATCAGACTTTTACTTTAACTGGTTCTAATTTGTCTTCATTGGTGGTTCAGTCATTGTAATTTGGTTCTAATAGCTTTGTGAGCTGATATCAATTCGGTTGTAAGTCAGACTTTAATTGTGCTTGATCAGGTTTTTACTGATCTTAGTTCGATTTGATTTAGGCTTCAGATGTAAGAAGATTTCATTTGATTTTCATTCGAATTTAATTGATCTGCTGTTGACTTTCATCCACTGAATGACACATGAATTCGATTCAATAATGTCAAAATTTGTTTCGAATTAAGTTAGATTGACTTTAACTCATTGTCATGTTAAACGTTCTCAGTGTTTAATTGGTCCTCATGGGTTTTAATTTGATTAGAATTGGTGTCAAGTAGGCACCCTAAACAATAGACTCTATCTCAAGAAGGAATCAGTTTCGGGTTCGGGTTTAGGTTTGGGGCTTCGAGCTTCCAGTACCGGTGGCTCCCAGCTTCCCAGATGAGCTAGAGTCTAAACTCCTCGGAGGAGATTACAAAAGGTTTAGGGTTTAGGGCTTGGGGTTTTGGGTTTAGGGGTTTCTATGGGGTAGGGGATTCTATAGGGGAGTATGATAGGGGTAGAGTAGAGTGGGATACTAGGAGTTAAGACTATAGCTCAGAGCATTTTGTAGATGCACTAGTTTGGAGGGGCAGCGGGTTGGGCTCAAACACCCTGCGGACATTCCATTGGAAGCCGAACTGCTGGCGTATTCGCGACTTTTACATGGCTTCAACTTTGTATTCGGGATACCATGGTGATACGTCGAGTAAGATTACATCCTCCTTTCGGATGCAGGTTTTTACACGAGGAAGATCATCTGGGTGCAACCAACCAAAACGCTCCTCATGTGGGACACTAAGTTAGCTTTTATCTTTGGTGCTTTTTGGCTAGTTGGCCAAGGGGAGGAGTACATGACGTGGTGGCTCAATCCCATGAGTCTACGCTGCGCAAGGATACCTTTTCGGCTTTCCTGCTGGCTTTGTGCTAGCTATTGTGGCTGGAGGCATCGGAGCCAATTCAAACGTTCAGGCTTTTCGCTGCTTTCTGCTTTCAAGAGGGCTAGGTCACATCCGATAAGCCCACTGCTGGTAGCGCTCCACAGATGAAAGGCTAATATGTTTCTGAAAGGCGTGGGTTCCGCTCAGGAAGCAGGCAAGGAACACCAGCTTTTTCCGTCATGAGGATGTCCACACCAGATCAAAGGATGGGCAGAGCCTACAACCCCCAAACCCATGCAGTGCTGTAACTCCTGGTACTTGTATTTTTTTTGTCGAGTGTAGCCATTTTCGGGTTTTTGAGAGGGCCGTAAGGTAGATCCGCCGCGGATATCACTCATGCATGCCCGCATGGCTTCCGTTTGCCTCGTTTGCCTGCTTCGATTATTATATATATGTGTATATATATATATATTGGAACTTCAGGGCGATGGGGCAGCACGGCTTTTGAAGGCTATGATGCTCGATTGTATGCTTTGTGCGTTGAGCAGTAATCCTATCCTTCTTGGATACGCGGGCCTTCTACATCCGTACAAGCTCATCATGGGAAATGTGCTTGATTTGTTCTAGGAGAGAATGGTACACCTCAAAACCCTGAACCCTAAACCCTACATCCTAAACCCTAAATCCTAAACCCAACACCCTTGGCTTCCTCAATTCCAGGGGCTCCCGCTGCCCTTCAAGCCGGCCCGAGCGTTCAGGCGTTTCCGGCTGCATTTGCTTCCTTCTGTCGCGGATAATGCTCGGATCCCGGAAAACTTCCGCTTAGGTAGCTAGGATTGAAGGAATGGATCTTTCTAGTAGTCCCTATACAGCCCATTATGGTAGTTTTCCATTCCTTCATTCCCAGCTAGTGATGGGTGGCTTTAAGGAGGGAATGATGCGCTCACCGTGGGATATGCTTTGTCATGAAAAGTTTTGGAGTGCCAAAAGTGAATATATTCCTGAAATTAATAAGGCGCAGAGAAAATCGTTGCGTGGAGTGGTATTAGTGGCAGAATATCAGGCTCGCAACTTGTATGAAAACATCATGACTCTTGCAAATCCTTAATACAGAAGTGCTGCATGGTAGACTTTACATCGGAGTACATGAACACAAAGTCCCAAAGCCAAAGGCGACCCGAAGCGCAGTCCATGGAAGCAATCGTGCAAGAGCTCAGGTAGTAACCGCAATGAGCTTCATGTATGCGGATTCATGAAAGCCTTATCATGAGCGGCATCAATGATGCATTGCAGATGTGAGTTACAATAGGGTTACGAAGAACATCGGAATCTGAAGTTTGGCATTCTGATTGTATGTAGTTGATTTACATCCTTGGGGCGTGGGTTCAAAGTTTCGGTGGGGGCTGGTCTTTAGATACATTCAGATTTCTTGCTTCCGCAACTGCAGAACGACATACGAGTCGGCGCCAAAATTACGGTTCACTTCGTTTAGTCTAGGCGACAGTTGCTGTGCAAAGATCCCGAAGATCGATAGGGGACGTCCTAAAGCGGCGGGCTTGCTTGTTACAATCTACAGTAGGCTAGGGTTGTGAGAATGTCTCCAAAACCGGGAGATTTGTGGCGAACGCCCTAAATCATAAACCAATCCAGGCCACACGAATGATTCAACGCGACCTCTAGAATGTTTCTGAGCATTTCGCGATATGTAGACCGGATCCATTACTTTGCAACCCTTGACCCTGAACCTTGACGCCTGAACTCCAAACCCTAAACCGTGTAAAGCTTGTCGGCTGAAAGCTCCGTGCTGGGGAAACTAAATCCCTATGCCCTACGAACTAAATTCTCCACTGCCAAAGTCCTAAAAGGCCAAATCGTTCTGCTCAGAGCATCGCAAAATTCATGCACTTCACAGTTGTTGCTTGTTTCAGAAAAGAAGTGATTTTTGTAAACATCCTGAGAAGCAGCTGCGACTTAAGATTTTTGCCCGAACGGTTGTGTCTTTCAAAGCGAAGAGTTCAACCTTTCTAGGTCTTAAACCCCAAACCACACCCTGGGTTTAGGAGTGGTACATGCCCAGCACCATGGAAACATACCTTTGGGTTTAGTTCTTAAGAAAAATTAGCTTTGTAGAAAGGTTCCAAGGCAGGAAGTAAGCCCCGAAATCAAAGTGCGCAGATAGAGCCTGCCCTCCTGGCACAAAAAGTGTAAGATATTTTCGGACTTGTACAAAGGAGCCCTTAAGATCCCATATAAAGCACACAAATAGCCGCAAGAATACAAGCATTGCACATACAGTACGTTTTGAACTGCCACGAAATGGGCACCTGAAACCCTAAATGGACGTGTATGTGGTTTTGCTGAGGCGTCCTTCCATTGAAAGACTGATCTCGCATAACCAGGCAAGCCCATCTAGCCTTCGATGCTTTGACGTCGGGGTGCGGGGTTGTGGAGCTTTGTTTTTCATTGTAATTCCTCAAGCGTTGGGGTTTGTGGGTTAAGTTAAAGGGCACAAGTGATTCCATATCAAGGGTTTCATCGTATGTTGGATAGAAAGCTATTGAGCAGTGTTGAGTCTGAGCAAAGACCATGCTGCATATCACAATTCTTCAAGCGGAGGGTTTGAAGTTTGAAGCTCACGGTTGTGCAGCCTTGCATAGGGATGTGAAGCCGACGCTCGGGGATTTGCCGTAGGGTTATGGGCCGAGTGTCAAGGCTTCTTTGATGGGCAGATCTGGTTTTCTTCACAGGTTTCGATGATTCGAGTGAGCATCTCGCATTAAAGCAGTTATAGTGTGTTGGGCCCTGTTAATTGTGCATTAGCAATAGTTTGAGTGTTGATTCAGCTGGTAGGATAGGAGCTTAGATGAAAGAAATTCAGGGTGACCTAGGCTGCGTGGCGCATCATAGTAGCTTTCTTGCTTGCAACAGACACGTCTCTACAGTGTGGGTGGGGTTGTGCTTCTCTCCTGGTTCTTAGGTATCGGGGCAGGAGGGGCGTCCAGCTTTCTGGCTTCTGCTTGAAATACCCGAGTTGACTCCTTGCATTGTGTTTGCTGTGTTCTAGCAGGATGCTTGTTGCTTCGGAATGTGTACAGACGGCATGTAAGTTACTGCAAGTTTAGTCTTGTGTCTGGCATGTAACAGTCAGGGGCTGCATGCAACTTCCAGTAACCCAGGCATTTAAACATCATGATTGGGATTGGCACTGTAAGGAAGTAGTTGGCCTACCGGAATTGCAGTAAAGCGCGGCGCGCATAAACCCTACCCGAATCTCTGGATGCATATATGTATTTATGTACAACCATACATAAAACATGGACACAGATATATACATCTCTTAGAACACGGCAAGACGAACACCACACAAGAAAGGACATCCAGGGTCCAACACCTTTCCCAAAACAATCCGGGTTGTTGTTAGGGAGCTTAAATAAAGTTATTATAATACGGAAGCCCAATTATGTACTATTTGCCCTTATTATGGTAACTTAAAACCCTAAACCCCAAACCCTATGTACCCATATTATGATATTTTGGTAACTGAATCTAGGTTCCTTAACAGCAACCCAGCAAAAGCCCAGTTAGAAGCAGGCCTATCGCCGAATCAATCGAGCAGTCGAACTTGAAGGCCATGTTGCAGGGAGGGCAGAAAAATGATGGCCGGTTATAGGGGTGTGCGTTTTTTTGTTAACCACGTCAGGGCGGCCTATCTATGATACATACCAAGGGTGCCAAAGTACATTGGAGAAAGGAACGACTTCGGGGGCGGGGGTGGGTGGGGGGGGGGTTGACAAAGAAAATTGCCTTGCAACGCCATAGCGTCATGTTGGAGGTTTGGGAGACCAATGTTCTTTTACAGCAAGATCCAGCCCTTGGTCAGTTTTGCGGTTGTACACCCTTGGACACTAAACCCTGATTAGAAGTCAAACCCTAACCCCTAAGCACTAGAATCCTAAACCCTAAACCTAAGCCCTAAACCTTAATTCAACCCTCAGACCTGAACTCATTATGCAGTTGAAATAATTCTGGAATATTCGGGGCAATCTAGCATTATAGGGTTTCGGGGGATGCCTCCGTTTATATATATATATATGTATGTGTACATATGTATATACGTACACAGCTCAAGGCATATAGGTAGAGTTATAGGGGATCTCGTAGACTTTCTCTAAGGAGTGCGTTGGGCCGTACTCCCACAGCCGCCTCAAAGTTCAAGCCATGCGTGGGCTGAATCCTTTGTTTTGAGACTCCGGTAGTTTTCGGTGATTTTTTCCAACTTACTGGGTGACGGTTCAGTTTTGGGACTGTATGGGGAGCACATGAGTGGAAATATGGCCCCACTTTGGGTCTCCATTCCCAGCCTTCGGACTTTTGTGGCCGGCTGTTAGCGTTTCTTCGACGACTTGGCGGTCACAGGGTTGCTCATGCAAATGCTGCCGACCATGAGGTCAGGTTGCAAGTAACGGGCTTACAATTAGCGGGCAGCACCATTCAAGTCTGCTTGAAACCCTGAGCTCAAAGCACCTCATATGTCAGACTCTAGACCGTACGGCAATCTTGCCCAGACAATAAAGGCGAATACTCCTCACGGACTCTCCTTGACTGACTGGTGCTAGCATGACTTGGTACGCAGATTCAGACCCCAACCCTCCTTGCGATTCCGTGAGCACAGGTAAGTCGAGTCAGGCACCAAGACTACAAGCTAAGCTTTGTCGGGGAAGCGCAGGTTTTAGATCCGCACCGCCTCAAAACCCACACATGGAACAGAAATCTGAAACTCCTTAAACACCTAACCACCCCGATCCCCTAAACTTCTTATTGTAAGCCCTATCACCTGGAACCATTGTCTAAACCCTAACAATGAATCAGGGGCCGTTAGGAAGGATCCCTGCAAGGGATTTGTAATCCCATTAACTTTCATGTCCCTCGCATGGTTCTTCCATACCCCCCATATCATGAGGTAGTCCCCATATTACGCCCCTAAACCCTAAACCGCGCCCTTCCTAAGGCTTCGAGAGAGAATCCCTCCCACTCCTCAGAGTGATCCTTGTCAGAAGTCAGTCCAAATCCACTACCCGAATGATCACGCCAGAATCGGTTGAAATCCTCCTGCTGTTCCCTATATACACTTTACTTGTGGTTTTTTCTCAGTCTAGATTCCATGCAGCTGTGTTAGCTCCATGAGGATTAGGGAGCATTCCTCAACCCCACGCCCCCGCAAACCCAACGCCTTAAATGTCTCCCCAATCTAGTCCCGGGATACCAACCCTCCGCTGTCTGCCTGCTACCTAAATCCCCCAATCCCAAACCTACAGCCAGGCTTCAAGATCATCTTTCTGCTTCGGCTGTCACCTGTCATCCCGTTCTCCATCCTGTCCTATGCCTGCGGGCTGAGCAAGGCGCCAGGATGAGACTTCGGCTGTCAAATGTAACCCTATGCAATTTTTTGCAATGCAAGGTGACAAGGAATTAGAACCTCCACTTTGAAGGGAGATTGACCTTTATCCGCAAACCCTGGAGTCTGGAGCGTCAACTGTCCCTGCTACACTTCCATATGTCGCAGCATTGACGTCTTACCCTAACTGCCAAACTCCAGTGGCATCTCGCGTGTGAGTCGCAGCTGCAAGTCCGCATGTAGTTCCTTTACAATAGCCGCAACAGAAATATTGAAGGTCGCCAACGATAACATGGCAACAGAGATGACTAATTTGCCGATGCCAAAGGTCATGAAGTGAATGCAAGGTAGATGGTCTGCCTTGTGGGTCGTAGGGGAGGATCAAGGTCGGAGATCTGATGATGGTGCTTTGCATTTCTTGTTTAGCAAGCCTGCGAAGCCTCACACCTCTTTCACCCACCTTCATCCTAAGCCCTAAACATTTTCCGCTGCAAAAAAACTTTCAACAAGCACGGGTGAGTGGTAGTTTGAATTGAGGTTGGACGATCCCACCATGCAGTAGCATGCGCTCAGTTAAGTATTGGATGTTTACAGCCGGGTTCTTTGAGCACAAATCCCTGCCAAGCTCTGTGTACGAGCCCTTCCATACTGTAGCCGTACAAAAACAGGAGTCTACAACCAAATAGAACCCATGAAGCTCTGCAATGCAATCACAAGCTACAGCTTGGTAGGGCTGGGTTTGGGTTCCATTGCTTGTTTGGCTGGGTTGCTGTTCAGGAACCTAACTTAAGTTACCACAATACGGTATAAGGAACTCAAGTTAGGTTAAGGTAGTAAGGAAATCCTATTATGCACTCTAGACCCATATTCTGATAACTTAGTCTAAGTTCCTGAACAGCAACCCAGTTGGGGGATCACAACTCGCTGCACAGGTGTCATTCCCGGCCTTCTGTTTTGCCAACATCCTTGGTTTCATACCGTGCACCGCAGCGCAGGGGGGCCCAGATGCCTATGCACACAGCTGGGTGCAAGTACGGATGAGAAGAATAGTAGAATAGCAGTTGTCGTGGACAATGCTGCTGCTGCTGCTGCAGCTGCTGCTGCTGCTGCTCCTGCTCCCGTTTCTGCTCGAGGTTGTGGTCGTGATCCTTGTTGTCACCTTCATCCTGCCAGTAACATTAGCAGGAGTTATATTGAGCCGCAACTAGATCTCGCCGTCTCGGAAATCATAGCAGGAGGGACGCATATTATAGTACTGTTGATAACCGGCTTATAATTCGTTTGTGGTCTTACCAGTACGGAAGCCTGCAGTGGCGGCTCAGACCCCTTGCACAGCAATCGAAAAGATATCTCGTGCCCAGTCCTGGTGGAGTTCTTGGTGGTTGTAGGGCTCAAGAAGATATTAGGCTCTCCGCACTCTACACGTCAAGGCTCAGTGGCACGGCGCGGCTTAACAAGTCCTGATATCTTAACATTTCCATGGAGGCATGACGAATCAATAGGGCCCACTCGTCCACAACAATTTTTTTGCCCAGAAGTCCTCATCCATTTAATCCTCTTCTTTCGACGCTGACACAAGTCTTTGGGACCGCAGGTTCGTGTGGGCCGCCACGCACATGCGCAGCGTAATGGAGTCCGGTGGCGTCTTGCCCATGCCTTCGCCCCAATTTGTGGCGGTGCATGGTGTACTGAAGCATATATAATCTTATGAGGGAATAATCACTACATAATATGCTCCTCTTTTTTGCTAAGAACCATTAAGCAACTAATCTGGACTTTAGGCTTTAGGGTTTAGGGGTTTGGGATCACGGGTGTCAGCGGGTGGGGTTTCAGGCTGCATTGGCCCGAGGGCTGCAAAAGCAGTGCCTTTGGCATCATGACTGGCCTTCGAGTCAAACTCACAAGCCTCAGGGTCCAAGTACCCCAAGAATGGCTTTTGCAGAAAAATCACAAAAAAGATTGAGGCCTCTCGAGGTTTTGGAGCTCCCAGAGTCCCTGAATGCTGAGAGGCCTCAATCTTTTTGATTTTGAGGTTATTCTCTCAAGACCTCCAAAAATTGAGTAGATTGAAATATTACTTTTCCAAACAACACGGTTCTACAACAGAGCAATATGGTGTTCTTTTTTGTTGAATGCACTAGAAAATCGAACTTGAAATGAAAGGGAAAGGTTTTGTTGGAGGTGGTTTTCCTGAAATTCTGGTTTGGGGTGTGGTTTTCCTGTATATGAATTCCGTTTAAAATCAAATTACAGTTAAATGATAATCTTGGAATCCTGGAACGTTGGGTTTTGGAGCTGGTTTTCCTCACCAAAGCACATGCTCATGATGCTGACACACAGTTATGTCATGATATTTTGCGCGCTATGCTATTTAACTTGTTAAACCTAAGCTAGTACTACGAAATCCGTATAAATTCCTGAAAAAGGTGAGTCTTGGGGGGCGGGTAGAAAATATATATACATATATATATATAATATTCCAATGCTCGATATAACCCTGCATAGCCTTTTATGATCCTTCATTGGGGTTGAGTGGCAGTTCCCCGTCCGGCTTAAGGCCCGTCTACTGCGGGGCTGGCTTAGCCACAGCAGCGCTACTTTACCTGGCCACGAGGGTCGGGCAGCAACAGTCATGGTTGGGAACCCTAGGCAAAACTTCCTTACGTTGAATAAAGAAGAAAGGCTGCCAGAATATCTAAAGCTTGGGTTTACATGTGTCCCAGACCCC
Source organism: Symbiodinium pilosum (assembly GCA_905231905.1). NCBI lineage: Eukaryota > Dinophyceae > Suessiales > Symbiodiniaceae > Symbiodinium > Symbiodinium pilosum. The sequence goes on along the minus strand of CAJNIZ010026380.1, from coordinate 57,051 downwards.
GGACCATGGTTAGATCCTGCCTCGACCCAGTAGCAGTTTGATAATTTCATACTATAGCAAAGGCCTAGACTGTTCCTGCGTGGTGGCAGTACCCAAAGGATGGGTGCATTTCTAAGAGTATAAAGCTTAGGGTTGAGTGATTTTTCTATCACCTGCAGGCAGCCTGTAAGGGTTGTTGGTCAAGGAAGATCTTCCCATCAGCAGTTTCAGCTTCGAGTTTTAAGGGCTACAGGTCTGGGGCTCTGGGTGTCGGAAAAAACTCCATCATGGCCAGGTGTCCAAAAGCAGGGCACCTGCTTGCTACTCCGAAAAGCAGGTTGCTGGTTTGGGGGTGAACATGCAGTAGCCTGGGTAGGCCCCTGGGATATTGAATATTTTCTCTAATGGCTTTAATAAGGGACCCTATATACCAATATTTTTCACAGGGTTTTAGGGGCCAACCCAGTAGCCCATTCTTGTATCTGCAGGGTCCAACTTGCAATCCGGCATCGTCCGGGATGCGGATTGCACGTTTCTGTGCGGGATATCCTAACATGGGATCAAGTTAATTGGGTCTGCTGCTGGCACAGTTTCTGGCAAGGTGTTTTTGCCACCCCTTTTTTGATTTGGTTTGGGTGTGCAGAGTTTGGGGGTTGGGTACGTGACAACTTGCGGGCTCATGAGTACTTACAACTACGGCCGTAAGTGTGAGAACTGTAATTACAATCAGCTGTAACCCAAGGTAGACGGGGTAGGCCCCTGGGATATTTAGTATTTTCCCTAATTGCTCTAAATAAGGGACCCTACATACTAATATTTTTCAAAGGGTTTCAGGGGCCAACCCAGTAGACTTTTTACGGGAATATTATATCGCCCCTGGGAGTCCCAGACACAGAGTAAGAATCTAAATCGGATTTTACATGGTTCGGCCACTGGAAAAAGCACCCCTCACCTGATTGTTCTGGCTTGCAGTCCGTTGCAGCTCCTGTACAAAGCTCCAGATGTACAGTAGTGAGAAACTGGGATTGTTGAGGGGAAGCTCCTATATAAACCCCTGCCAGGCATGTGGCATTATATTCGGGTCCCTTTGGTGGTTCTTGTTCGCTGCACGTTGCTGTTCTTCTTCGTCCATGCCAGGTTGCAAAGAGGGCCCTCGACGACGCTGACAAACATGCTGCCGAGAAGCGGGCAGCGGGTAGTGTCAGCGAGTAATCTACGCGGTTAAGGTCTTGCAGGTGTTGGGTTGAGGGTGCTCCACGGGAAGAGGGAACGTACCATAGGATGTTGCTGCGGGGTTAAAGTTTCAGCGGTTAGGGTCGTTGCAATGGAATCCCAACGTGCCTAACATCGTACCACTGGAAATGCCTTATTCCCTGTAGGACCCCAAGCCACAAACCCTGTACATGTATCAGCCCATAGGGCACTCTACCTTGTGAAGCCTCTTTAGAGTCCCGTCTACCAAACTGACAATGGCAACATGACTTCCAAAAAGGTGCCCGCATAGGATTCCGTGTCAACATTGGGGTAGAGCGCATGTAATTAAAGTTCATGTTCATGCATCTTTACTGTAAGGAACCCTAAACCCTAAACCCTAAACCCTAAACCATTATTGCGAAGTCTGTTTGACTCGGGGCGCTTGGCTCTCACAACAACTCTCGGATTTGTCCCTCACCATGTTGTTCGTTGCTCACCTCGAGCCCTCCGTGTCACTGCGTCCCGGTTGCGGGAGTAGCAAGGAAACAGGCCCTGCTGCTGGTGGCGTGCTAGAGCAAAAAGATGCGCCGGCATCATTGGAGCATGGAGACCACATGGAAAAAGTTGCTGGAAGCGTTGCCACAAATTTCCTATCCACAAACTATCCAGCGAGGCAAAAGGTAGGCAAGGGGTCTTGGGTAAATGGCTCGTTGATTCACAACAACTGTCATGAAGCAATTCCTCAGGCTTTCCTGCACTAAGCCCAAAAACTTCATCCACGAATTGCAGATAGCTGGTAGATCTTCTCCAAGACTGACAATTGACTGAATGACAGTGATTGCGGTGACGGGAAGCGTATCGTTGTCGCTGGTGCTTTCAACAATGACAAAGCTGCGTGGCATTGTCAGCGTGAATGGTTGAACCTGCTGACGCCTGATCGTTCAGCAGCCGCTCTTGGAATGACGCTGTCTCCTGGCCTCAGATCGCATTCACGCAAACCACACAAGTGTAGGCAGCGGGTGACAACGGCAAAGCTAGTGACACTTCTCATGCTTGGATGTGTAGCTGGTTGGAGCAAGGGTTCAATGCATGTTAAACATGGTCTTAGTAGGCCACAGACCTTTGGCCCTTTCAGTCATGCAAGGCTTTGCAGAGTGAAGCGGCATCCTTTCATGTGTAACTCATATCCCGAAGTCGAAATTCCATACGAAACGCCTGAACCCTAAATCTCAACCGTAAGACTTATACTTGAAGTCCTATAAGCACTGAATCCCCAAACCCTAAGCCAAAACTCTGAAGTCTTTTGGATGAGCTGTGGTTCCCGCAAAGATCGGCACTACAGTAACAGCCGCCGGGCTGAGATTTTCTCTTAAACCTTCATGCTTTTTGGGGTTTAGGGTTGAGGGTTGGAAATGAAGTTTTTAGGGTTTGGCTCAGGGTTGCGGGTTTCAGGATTTAGGCTGATTCTTCAGAGTCTAGTGTCGAGGCTTTCTGTATAGGGTTTCGGGATTCAAGGTGTTGGGCTTTGGGTTTCAGGGTTTACGGTTTCAGGTTTTAGGTTCGAGCGTTGAAGGCTAAGGGTTTAGGGTTCAAGGTTGAATTTAAGTTTTTGGGGCTGAGGAGTCTACAGAATGTCTTTAATTGCTTGAGCCGCACATTTCCTGTAAAAGGAGTTTTCTTCTGTGGTGCCCCCTAGATGCTCGAATAACGGGAGCGTAAAGGCTACCTTTCTCGTAATTCCAAAGCTCTTCTGAGAGACAACGTGCCTTCAAGAAGTTCAGTGGTGGTGATCTGTAAAGGTGTATCACGGGGAGAAGTACATATAGTTGTAAGCCAAATCCGCGTAATTACCCATGGGCCCATCTATGTGTGCCTAAACCTATACATCTTTATATACCGGGTCTAAGGGATACGGAACCTCTGTAGCTCTTGTAACTAGCTAGAAACCTCCAAGAACGGAAGCTTGTGACCCCTGCCATCGCAAATCTTGGGAAGTATTTAAAGGAAAATACCTTGGAATGTATCGACTTGAGTGGTTAAAAGTGGAACCGTAGGTACTCCAATTCGACCTGTAGCTGGTGGTTGTTAGCGTCCTTTAATTTACATGAAAGCGCCTCACTAGTCTACCCATGAACCTCCAAGTATGCAACGCAGTGTCATCAGGTCAGTTCATTTTGGTGACATTCTCTCTTTTTCCGCATTCCAGTTATGCCTCGTTTGGGAGATCGTCATTCAATCAGTGAATTCTGTTGTTGAGATACATGTGGCCGCTCACTTGCCTTCGCTGCACCCTCTACGTGCCATATGAGCTATCGTCTAAACTCCTTAAAGGGGGTTATATAGGGGATTATATAGGGGACTACTATAGGGGCTATTAAGGGGGATACTAGGAGTTTAGACTATGGCTCATATGATGTTCTTGTTGGCGGATAGAACATTCAAAGCCCGGACTATCTCAGGCCGACATCATCTGAGCCTCAGGCTCTTACCTCTCACTAAATCACACGCAGCCTTTTTTTGACCCTAACCCGTATGGTAGTTTCCCTGAATAGGGGGACCCCAATATAGAGCCCAAAATACCATAGTCCTTATTATAGTGACCCCCAAAAGGGTACCCCTAAATTTTGGGAAACCCCCATATTTGTGTCATTCTTGAGAATGTTAGTTTCCTGCAGGCCGAGGCTCATGGCGGACATTGGCTGCACCTGTGTGCCCTACGCACATGCTGAGGCAGGCGACAAGCGTTCTGACACAACGCAGGGCTGGAGTTTCAGTGACAATACCAAAACAGGGCTTCTTCCCGAGGAGTTTTGCTAGCAGTGGGCCTTTGTGCTCTGAGTCCTGACACCCTAAGCCATTCATTGAACACACTTTAACAGCTATTTCTCTTTAAGAAGCCCAAAGTAAACCCTAATCCCTCAACCCTAGCTCCTGATGCACATTCCCGCAGCCTAGGATAGGCACATGTGAGCAACAGCCTTAACTCCTCAAAGGGGGTTATATAGGAGATTATAGAATGGGTTCAGGGTAGACAGGGGTTATTAAGGGGGATACTTGGAGTTCAGACCCTAAACTCTAAACCCTAAAAGAGATGGTAGCTCATATGCTAGATCAAGAAGGCTGGTGCGCGCTCCGCCCAACTTGCAGTCTCGGGCTCAGCAGCACGACCTATTATGTCAATGTCAAAACATCAGCAACGCTAAACCCTAAACCCCAAACTGTTGGTTTTTGTAGTGCGGCTTGGGACGGAGGATTTTGGTCTAGGGTTTTTCTGGGCTCTAGCTTTGGGATGTTGTGCGTGGTATGGGTGATGTAGGGTCTAGGGTTTAGGGTTTAAGGGTTTAGGTCTAATGTAGCTCTTGGGTTGAACGGTTTCGTGCTTAGGTTTTGGTTATAACATGTGGGATTGGTGTTTTGGGCTTTGAGTCCCCGAGCCACTCTTCGAGCCAAGCAAGATTACAAGGAGGAGAAAGAAAACACCATGGAAAGGTTTTGCTGCTACGTTTACGGGTTTCGTTTTAGGGTTCCGTTCTGCTTGTATCACTCACGGATTTACAAGGCTCGGGGTAAAGTGGTTTGGGGCCTAAGGTTCAAGTTGCTTCACTGCCTAGAATTGAGGATCAAGGGTCCCGGGCCAGCCTCGGCTTGGGTCCCGGGCAAAGTCGTAGCTTAAAGGCTTAGGGTGCTGGACTTGGGGTCTCTGATGATGGGGTTTCGGATGTAGGCTTGAGGGGGTAAGATTTGCCAGGATTCAGGGCTGAGATGGGTTGAAAGTTTCGGCTGTTTCCGCCACCTGGATTTGGGATGGCGCACGGAAGCCGCCGAGGCTAGGCAGCAGCGCTAGTGTCAGAGTAGCAGTAGTAGCAGTATTCGCGCCAGTAGCAGCAGCATTTGAATCCCGGTTCAGGTTCTGGGCCCGAGCCCCCAAGCCTGAACATGTCCCCAGAGGCTGGTGGACTCAATCCGAGGTTATGGTTGTTTCATTTTCGCTCCTTGCCATGTATACTTAAACTTCCATCATGAGTGGAGGAGCAACAGAAATCGAAACCACTCTGACTTCGTACTGCTTGGTTTCTTCCATGGTAGAGACCTTGAGCAAAAGACATAGCCTTGTAGATATTTTTCTGTTCCACGTGCTGTCTTAGGTCATTGCCTTTGTGAACCGCTGGTTTGGCCCTTCCCAGATGGTGCGGAGCCTGGTCTTGAGTCCTTGGAATTTGGACTTCTTTGAGGTTCGGACTTGACGGCTAGGTTGTGGCTGAGAGTGTAGAGAGTTTGGTGGCTCATTCTTCAACCGACTTTCTGCAGTTGTTTCGGTACTCACATGCCACATCATCCATACGAAGCTGAAGAAGGTCGGGCCTTCTTTTGTGACAACCTTACATGTTCACATTGTTATTCCAAAGTACATCGCCTTTCCGTGTGGGTTCCGACACAGGAGCCCGGATTTCAACAACAACCCGGATTTCAACAACCACCTGCCCTAAACCCTAAACCCCAAGCCCTCTATCAACCCCAGACCCCAAGCCCTCAATTGTAAGACTCTAAGCCCCAAACCCTTTGGACATGACTCCTGCGTCCCAAGCCCAAAAGCTTTAAAAACCCTAAGCCCTGCCCTAAAACCTAAAACCCGAAACCGAATTCATGGAATCCTAAAATCCACTAAGCCCGAAAGCCTTAAACTCCAACCCCTTCAGCCGTTCGGCGGTATCTGGAAGTCAACGAGGCTGTCCGCCAACTGCAGGCGGTTGCGCCGCCTCTAGGGGTAGAGGCTGCTGAGGGCTGAAAGTTGAGGACTTAGGTGTTTTCAGGTTGTTAAGTGGGTTTCAGGATATCCTGAGCCCCACACCCCTAACCCGGAAAGGTTTGGGTGCTGGGGGGAGGGTTTGGGGCATGAAGGATTTAGGGATCTCCAGGTGCAGCTTTAAGAATGCTCCGGGGTTGTCTTGAGGTGGCAGAAGGATTGGTTAAGGTTTAGGGTTTAGGACTCAGGGTTTAGGGGTTTAACGTTTAGACAGGTGGACTGCAGCATGTTCCTGCCCGGGTAGCTTCTCTAATTTTTTGTAATTGAGAGATTGGGAAGCGGTGGGGGAGGGTGGTAGTTTGGTTCTTCTCGCACACGTTCTATGCTTGCTGCTACTACTGCTGCTGCTGCTACTATGACTGCTACTACTGCTACTGCTAGTGCTACAACAGCAACAACTACTACTCCTCCTCCTGCTGCTGCTGCCGCCGCTGCTAATACCAATGCTACAAAGCCGAGGGGCGTCTGATTCCTATTAAACCTATTATGGTAGCCATGAAAGGGATTAGAAGTTAATCAAGCTGCCATGCACGTGCCCTTACCGGTTTTCCTTGTCCTATTAATCCTAAACCGGCATCCATATTTTGAATCTGAAGCCTACTCCCTATTCTCAATGATCGGGCGCTATGAGAGAATGTGAAGGTTGCACCCAGCAGAGAGTGTACACGTGGAACGACGCTAGCATTATCCTACTTCTGTTGTTTGTAATATAGACCCCAAAATAGTATAATCCTTATTACTGGCACTCCCAAAAAGGTACCCCTAATTTAAGGAACCCACCACAGAGTTGCTGGCGTGCGATGTGGCTACGGCAATTGAGTCTGAGGCTTGAGGTTTGAGCACGTGAGGTTGCGTGTTCAAGTAGGAAGGAAATTGCGTTTGCAGGAGAATTCTTCAGACCTTTGAGCCTTTAGCCTTCCTTTATAAACAAAGTATTCCAAGATCCCTTCTTCCAATGATATCCCCTCACCCCTAATAATTCATATTGCCATGATAGCATATTCTAGTACACTGCGCTATCTTGCACTAGATACCCCCTACAACTGCTTTAAGCGATCCAGCATATGAGCCCAACGGCCACCCTCCGCTGCACGAACGTTGGAACTATGGTTCCTTCAAGATGGGCGGTAAATCGCAGTGTGCCTGATTCTGGACCGTTTTTGTAGGGGCCCAGGTGCCCAAGTTGGGCTTTGGGATCTTTTTCAACGGAAACCAGTCCATGATCTTCCCTTCTCCGGTTCCATGCTTCTTTGAGGGTTTGAAGGCCTTTGTACTGCTGCATATGATCCCTGTCCAATCGCCCTGGAGGCTCTGCATACCTAATCCCTCTATCGCCCCTAACATTATGGCCTGGAGAGGCTTTCATGGCACAGTTCTACTGAATCCTGAAGCCTGACCAAGTTTCGGGCGTGTATTGCCCAGACGTATTTCTGAAAACGGGCTTCTCCATTTCTACCATGCCCAAGCTAGGTCTTCTTTGTGGACGCAGACCAGGAGGCAAGGACGGCTTTGGTGCTTCAGGGCCTTGATTAGAGCTTCAAGTTTCCGACTGTATAGTTTGATGGTTTAAGTTTTCGAATGCACGTGCTAGGGCGAACAGTTTGGGCTTTGAGGCTGAGGGCTTGGTCAGGGACCACAGCATGAAATATGGCAGTATCGAGTCCTACGTGCTGCCCATGGCTCTTCCACAGACCAAGGCTTCATGCAACTACACCCTTAAGCTGTCTCGCACCCCATATGCCAACGAAACAGTCAAACGAGGCGTAGCCAGTAGATATTCTTCTGCAAGAGCTTGCTTGGCGTGCAGGCAGATTTAGCGGAGGTATTGGAAACTATGAGCTGCTTTGGGTGTCGTGGAGAGGTCGAAAGGTTTCTCTAGGATCAGACAAGCTGCTGCCAAGTACACATGCATCGTTTTTTGCAAACGCTAATTCTATGAGCGATGGGCTGGCACTGCTCGGAGAGTGGAAAAGGAATCCGACAAAGGCCTCTGGAATCTTTGTTTAGCCACCAAACTTCACCAAGCCCGTAAACCTACTCCACGAGCGCCAGACTGGAGATGAGAAAAGTATAGACAAGGCCTATGATGCTCTCAACTATCCCCGACCCCCTGTTCAAGAAAGCAGCAAGACCGTACCTCTGACCTCAATCCCACACCTACGACACCAAAAATTCAAGCCCCCAAAACTGCAAGCCCAGCACCTAAAAGCCTATAGGCCAACAACATCCCACCTCAAAATCTCCGCACTTCAGAATCTCGATCCCGACGCCCTAAACCCTAAAGCCCAAACCCTAAACCCCAAGGTAAACCCTAAACCCTCAACCCTCAACTAGGCCCACCGTGCGCATCAGCTTGGGGTTTGGGGAGCTCCTGCCCTGCTGTTCTTCGCGAGGCATGGGGCATTTCTGAGTTTTGAGAGTAAGGTTCCGACACAGGGGGGCTTAGGGTTTAGGGTCTTAGGGTTTAGGGTTTTAGGGTTTAGATTTCCTAGAACTGGCCTTTGGTTAGCTAGGAATGAAGGAATGGATCCTTACAGTAGTCCTCATATAACCCATGGTAGAAGTTTCCATTGGATTTTCCATTCCTTCATTCCCAGCTAACCAAAGGCCAGAGAAGAGGCCGTAGATATTTTAGTGACAGATTTAGGGTTTTGGGGTTTAGGGTTTAGTGTTTAAGGTTTAAGGTTGAGGGTTTACGTGGGGCAGGTGAGTGTTTTGGGACCCTTGTAGGGGGAAAGGTGTTCAAACAATCAACGGTAGCCATCGTTATCAATCAGGTTCATGATCTCCAGAAGAGAGGTAGCAATCCCATGACTTCGGAAGCTTCAATGTCATTAGCAGTGAGGCACAGCCACTACTGCATGTCTTCAGTACACGTTTTGCGCAAGTGTATGATTATTAGGTACTTGGACCCTTAGGAGAGTCTAAACTGTCTTGGGAAACCGATGCACATGAACGACATACCGTCGGAACCATTTCGGTGTCTCCTGGCGCCTTTGTCTTGAGTGCATTAGCGCCACACCTGCTCCCGGCCCTGTAGCCCCAAAAGTAAGCCCGCGGCCTGCAACCCAGACCATAATCCCCTTCGCCCCGAATTCCTTCCCTGAGCACAGGGGGAACCAGCTGACGGTGCAGCGTCCTGAAACAGATGACTCGAACAAGTGACTCCTCGTATCACCGGAATCGGGTAAGCGGGGAATTCGGGTTTGAGGTTCAGAGCTGATGGTATGTACGCTTTTGGAGCCTTGGGTCTAGGGTTTTGAAGGCTTAAGGCTTAGGACCTCAGGACTTGTTATAGCAGGGATGTTTTGTCAAATAGAAAGGGGAATGCTCCCTAGACCAGATGTGCCTGACTTAGGAATACCTTCCGTTCTGCGACAAAGAAACAGATGTGGTAAGTATGTAATGTACTGCTCCTGGCATGAGTTCCTGTACTACCCCCCATACTACCCCAAGGTTTCCTCCTCATCAACCTTAATTAGGCTAATTAATTGTTCAGTGAATTATCCTTAAACCACCTTAATGAAGGGGGGAACCCAGGGGGGTAGTATACAGGGGGGAAGTACCGTAAACCCTAAACCGTAAACCATATTCATAACGCATCCCCCGAGTGCAAGGTTTTTTCTTCAAGGGGTCCATGTAGGCTCCTAGTATATGCTTAGGTTTTAAAGCTACTTCATCTGGGGCCCCTAACCCTAGACCCTAAACCTGAAACGCTACATCCTAAACCCTAGTAGTGAGCTACATGGACCCTTTGGGTTTGTGTGTGTTTCAGATCTTTGTGAATCTATATATCCCATTTAACCCGATGAAATCCCTACACACCTACAGAACCCTACCCTAAGCCCTAGACCCTAAACCATAAACCCTTAACCTTTGCATTCTTGGCACGAGGTACGTGGGGTCCATCTCGATTGACGAGCTGGACTCGCTGCTACGCCAGGCAGACTGACCTTCCAATGTTTCAGGATCTAGGGTTTAGTGTGCAGGATTTAAGGTCTAGGCATTAGGATGTTTAGGGTGTTGGGTTCAAAGGTAGGGATGTATTTTTTCTAGGGGAGGGGGTTGAGGGTCCATGAGGGTTGTATATATGGGGTTGTAGCGTGTAGGGGTGCGCGGTTGTAGGATTCAGGGCTCAGAGTTGTAGGGCCTAGAAATGGGTTCTAGAATATGCTGTCCCTAAACCCTAAACCCTAAGCCCTAAATCTACATAGAGCGCTGCATAAGGCTTGCGGGGTAGTTGTCAGTACGAAAGCAAACTAAACCGCAGCATGACATGCGATGGTGGGGCTTCTTATGCCTTTAGGGTTGCACCTTTTGGGGCGTCAGAAAATGTTTTTTTCTGTGGAGTTATGGACGTCGCAAATTGAAACCTACCCTAAACCTTACACACTAAAGCCTGAACATTGTAACTAAAGACAGCCTGGGGTTTGAGATCTAGTGCAGAGTGCTGTACTGGGTTGCTGGTAAACGCTTAACTTCCTTGACAGCACACAGGTCTACAGCATTCGCTGTACGTAGCTCTTGTTCTCGTTGAGCATTCGTGCTACTTCCTGGGCAAATGTTGGGAACTTGAACCAGCGCGTTTTCGAGCATGTGGCCTTGTCCTAGACATGTCGTTAGATACGTTTTCACTACACTTCTGAAAACAAATTGGGGATACACTTTTGCAGTTTCTCATTTAGAGTGATGCGTTTTCAGCACAATTGTGATAAATTTTCAACGCTGTGTGGTATGGAGGGTTGCGCTTTGCAATGCTTTTTTTGGGTGTAGGGTTGACGTCACATTCCTGGCGGCAATTGTCAGTCCCAAACTATCCCTAAGGGTCCAAGGACCCAAATAACAGGGTTTTAGGGCCCAAAGATTATAATGTTAATGGTATTTGGGCCCTAAAACCCTATTATTTGGGTCCTTGGACCCTTAGGTAATTGATGGAGGAAG
>CAJNIZ010026380.1:35697-46033 GCA_905231905.1 Symbiodinium pilosum | reverse complement strand
AGGGTTCAAGGTTTAGGGTTTCAGTTGGGATGATCTACTTGCAGCCCCACAAGAATTTGTTGTTGAAGGTTGCGGGTTTAGGGTTAAGTTTGCACCTGTAGCCTCTACGCCCCAAATAGCTACAGTTTAGTAGTACCTACCCCCTAATTAGGAGGTAAAACACAAGGCGCTGTGGACTCTGAGGGGTTGCGTTCTTTTTGTAGCTAAGCACGGCTGAGGGCTTATAGTATAGGGGTTTAGGGGCTTCAGGAGTCGGATAGGTGTTGGGTTGGGGTTCAGGGTTTAGGGTGTAGGGTGTTTCCCTAAACCCTAAACCCCGGGTTAATGTTGTGGACATAGGAGTTAACATAGAAGGTGCAGGCTAGGTTCCCCGTAGTGTGATGATTTAGGGCTGTCGGGATATATGGTAGATTTCCCTCAAAAGGGGGACCCCAGTATAGACCCCAAGATATTATGACCCTCATTTGTGGGACCCCCATAGATGTTCGCACCGAACGTTTGTGCTTCGGAGCCCAAATTTTTTTGGCTCCAGGGAGAGAGGTGCAGGACTGTACTACGGCATGGGGTTTAGTCAAACAACCTACATTGGGTGGGTCCTCAAAAACTACGGTCCTTGTTTGAGTCCCACTTATAATACGGCCCCAAGACAAGACGTAGCGCACCTCCCCTAAAAAAGACCACTATGTGGACATCCCTCCCTTGGCCACGGCCCTGCCAGCCCACTCCTTGTTTGGGGGCCTGTTACAGAACTGGTAAGGGACCACGTGGGTTGGGGCGTGGTTCCCTGATGAGGTTTTAGGGTTCACGACTTCGGGCGTCAGGTTTAGTGTTTAGTGTATGGGGTGCAGGGTCTCAGGTCTCAATGGTTTGGGATACTAGGACCAGTACTTAGATTTGAGTCCAGGAGTGCAGAACATAACTACTCTGAAGCCCGGAGCACCGAGCCTCTCAAATTCCACTCCACCCCAAACCTACAACCCTTGAACTCTCAATTTCCGCGCCCGCACCGGAGGCTGGAAGATTTTGTGCCCGAGGATCTGTCGCTTTTGGCCTGGGCATGTGCTACGGGACGGCCCAGGGGTTCGGAGAACTTTCTGGAAAAGCTGGCGAAGGCCTGGTTCCATTTTCTTTTCCATTATCCCCATATAACCCCAACAGTATACCCTATAATCCCTATATAAACCCTATAATTCCTATATAAAACCTATAATCCCTATAGTTTCCATTTTCTTTTCCATTATCGCTATATAACCCCCAATAAAGTTTGGATTCCCCAATTGTGTTTAATGCGCGGAGGGATCATGCGAGGGTTTCGAGCTAGATTTTTGTGTGGATGGATGGCACATGGGTCGTAGGTCAGATTTCCTGATGGGTGAAGGACACTGTAGGAGGTGTTGCAACATTGGAAAGGGATGACATGTGGTGTGAGAACGGCTGTCAAGGTTCACGGGAGTTGTTGGGTTTGGGGCTTTAGATCTTTGGAGATTACTGTAGATACCTGGTTGTGCTCTTTCTGGAGCCCCCGTCAGCAACGACGACAAGAACAGCTTCTGCAACTCAAACCTGTAGACCAGCTACCTACTCATGCGTAATTGTCAGCTTGGGGATGGATCCTGTTGCAGTTGCTACATGTTACAATCCCCATTCTGTCGCGACACATAGCTTCATTTCCGACTCGGCCTGACATCTGAAAGACGATCACTAATCCTTCTTGAATCTCTGTGGATCACCCAAGATGCTGCAGGCACATGGGGGTTACTATGACAGAAGAGCTCCCAATCAACAATTCCCCCACACCTTTCTTCGCCCTAATCCAGAGACCCAAACCTTCCCTGAAACCCTGCAGAATACGCCCTGGTAAAGCTCAGGCAGCGAATCTCCCAGACTCAATATCTCCAAGCGGCCGTATCGTTTCCTGGGCCCTGGCCTCTTTCAGTCTGCTGCCTCTGCGACGGGAGGACTTAAATCCACGATGTTGCTAGTCGGAATCTTTGATTGAACGCTGCGCTTTTTGATATGAAGAGCCATTTCCCAATGCTAGCTAGCGCGTCAGAACCGAAGCAACTCATCCATGCCCATTGAGTCATACTCAAGCTTTTGTGATAGGGAAGAGTACTGCAGCAGTGACGGAAATCAACGAAATTGAAAAGCCTTGTATTCTACATATTCGGCTTTCATTTTCGCATTAGATTCATCATATTAAGGAGTGCTTGTGACATTGTATGGCCAATGTTTAGGTTTGCATGGTAAATTGAAGCAAGGAGCCTTCGCAACAAGTTACACGTAGCACTCGTCTTGCGCGCAGTGCTGACGCCAGGAAATGCTTGAAATATCAGGAATGTTCTGAATGGCAACAAACATAGCAAGCAACAATCGTGACCAAATCAAGACTGCTTAAAGCTGGTAACCAGAGCCGCAAAGCCCCAAATGCTGAACCAACATTTTTGTGCCGAAGCCTTCAACCTTAAGACCTAAACCCTATCAGAAGCCCCTAACTCCTAAGCATCAGACCCTAGGCCCTGCAAGCTGCCCTGTGACGGGCACCGCTGCCCTAGCATGGTTGCACCCAGAGAATCCAAAAAAAATCAACCGAAGAACAAACATTGAAAGCCGTAAGCCCGCACGCTGAACCCTGGAACCACAAAACCTGATTTGTGTTAGTTCCTCGCTGCCGCCTGACACCCCACACTCAGAGACACAAGAGATATCAGGTGCGACGTCTCCAGCTCCTGCAACCCCCTGGCCCTTCCAGGAAGGTAGTGATCTAAAACCGAAAGGAAGAGCCCCAAAGCTGTACGTCTCCGAACTGACAAGCCCTAAGCCCCAAACGAGCCTCAAAGCCAAACCTTGAAAGTCTGAACGTTTCAAGTATCCAAACCACAAAAGAACACGGAAACCCATAATCATTTTCGCCTGACATCAAGCAGGCCCCACCCCCCCCTAGGAGGACCCCAATATAGACCCCAGTATACCATAAGTCTTTATCATTGGGACCTCCAAAAAGGTACTCCTAATTTCAGGAACCTCCCATACATGGAGGGTACGTTGAACTTTGGTGGATGTCGTAGGGGAAGGGGGTCACCTAAAACCGGGGTTGCAACGACCAAATTAAAATCGCGTTGCTGTAGCAAAGAGATGTGGGAGATACATGGCTCCCTAGTGATGACAACTGCAGATATGTGAGTTCCTTGACACCAGGGTCCATCTCATCTTCCTGTTGGTTCCGCTGCTCTAACCCTCAACCCAGCGACCCTGAACAAATCTATACAACCCGCGTAACCACTCTGAAGGAATCTTCTCAGTTCCTTCACGGCAACCCCCAAAAGATTTAAGCCCCAAACCCTAAACCTTAAACCCTAAACCCTACACCTTAAAAACCACCCCCCCCAAAAAAAACGTAAACCCTAAACCGCAAGGAGGCGCCGGAGGCTTTAAATCTGCCCTGCTCGGAACCCATTTGCGAGATGGAGCCTGACATGAACTCAGCTGCTTGGGATTAGGGTTTAGGGTTTAGGGTTTGGGGTTTTGTTGAGGGCCTGGGGGGTTGGGGTTTGTGATGTGGGGCATGGGATTTGCGACTCAGGGATGGAGGTGTGTAAGGTTTAGGGATCCGGACGTCGCGAGCTTTGTACTTACAGGGATGGGGGGGGCAAACGTACGGAGATTGTATACGGTTACATCGGAACCATGGAGTGATCATATGCTTTCATGAACCAGGGTCCATGGTGAGGTTGTGCTTCTGCAAGCACCCAAAAACACCCAAGGAGGTTTGCAAAGGCCGCTGCTCTTTGGTTTAAACGGGATCCCTACCCGGACCCCCAATGTATGTAGAATAATGGCCTTTTGGGCTATATTAGGGGGATTTGGGCCATTATTTTACCTACTTTGGGGGTTTCCCCTATATATAACCCCAATATACTATAGTAGTTTCCATTTTCTTCTCCATTTTCCCAATATAACCTCAAGCAATCCCATAGTACCCCAAACCTTCTCAGGGGTTTCGGGGAGGAGCTTCAAAGTCTTGCCCAGGACTCCTAACGGCTTAGGCTCAGCTGCCAGGATCCCAAAGCTTTTTAACCGAAAAAGTCCTGCCCTAAAGGGTTTAGGGTCTAAGGTTCAGGGTTCAGAGTTTAGGGTTTAGACTTATGGGTTTAGGGTTTAGGGTTTAGGGTTCATCCTGAGCCTCAAGCTCCAAACCGCAAGCACTTGAGATCTGGAATTCAAGTGTTCCTACACAGAGGGTTGGCAACCAAAGTCTAGAAAGCTCGACCGCTACCAACCTACCTAACCTCTTCTAGCTTTTTCCTAAGCTTTAAGCATCCCAGATCCTCCTAGTACAAGCTTCACATGAGCCCTGCATCATCCTTAACTTACTAGGTCTGAGCAGGGAATAAACGAATATAATTCCTCTAAAATCCATATATAACATATTCCATTATTCCCCACTGACCCTATACAATATTCCTTTATGCCCTACTATGAACCAGTATGGCAAGCGTATCCCCGGAGCACATCAGCCAAGGTTATCCAGCGCGACTCTTTTGGCCCCAAGAGGTCTCGGGGTCCTCTTACCCGGCTGCCGACAACATTTGTGGCTGTCGATTGAGGAGCTGGGGCGTATAGCCGGGCTTAGAAACCAAAACCTCTAAACCTTCATTCTCACTGGTTCTTAGTAAAGTATATATATATACATATACATATATAGATATATATTGTATGGGGATTCTATAGGGATTATATTTCCTTATTCCCGACTAAGAACCAGGAAGTAAACCTTTAAACCTTTATTTCAACGAGTCCAGGCTCTCCGATGAGCCCTGTGTGCGTGATGGGCCTCCAAAGTAGGGGCCTGTAGGGGAGTCCCCAAGATTGGGGTCCCACTTTCTTATTGGTGGTTAGTAGGGAATAATGGAATAAAATCCCTATATTGTAAAATCCCCATATATCATATGTCATATTCCCCTATTCCCTACTAAGAACGAGTTAGTTTTGATACCCCTAAATAGTAGCTGCCCGAATGATAATCTATAACCAAAAGGGGCCCATAAATTTGCGAACGACCCAGTAGGTTCGAGCCACCAGCCGCCCCGGGCGAAAAACAAAAATGCGTGGCTTTGGAGGCATGTAGGGCTTAGGTCCGCAGATCATGTAGACGGAGTCTGTTTATTGAGAAAGCCAAATAGGTACCTCGAAGGCGTGGCCTTGTGTTTGCTACAGTGCCTCCCACCCCTCCCCCTAAGACCATGCTGGTGATCTAGTCTGGGTTATCCTCCCACTTCACGCTCCTAGCAGTCGTAGATGCTCGCTACTTTGAAATTAAAAGTGTTGAATCCCTCGGACGGGCATTTCACAATCTTTGAGATTTACTTTTTGATCATGTTTTGGATGTGAATTGTTGCCTGCTGCTTAGAGATTCGTCTTAGCCGTTTCAGGTACAGGCAACAGGCTCTAGGGGTTCGTTTGTTTTGGGGTTCAGTTTCAATTTGCAGCCTGGGGGAAGGTTGAAAGGTCGGTGGAATCTTACCAGCCAGGTGTGGAAGGCTTGACTGTAAAGTTCCCGACCTTCAACGACCCTAAACCCTAAACTCTAAACCCTAAACCCTAAACTCTATGAAGTGAAGCCTCTGAATTTGCATTCGCGCCATCATGCAGGTACTTCAGGTGGGACTTGGGTGTCCCATGTAGGCCAGTAGGTTGTAAACTTGCATCAGTCAGGAATGAGTTTTCAGAGCCACACATGTCCCCGAAACGGACAGGCACACAACTCGAAACTGCGGAAGCTCTTCAGCCTCGAAGCCAAGAAATCTTTGCTTCCGTCAGTATACTCAAGAATCAGCACCGTTGCACATGATAGATCTTGTTGCGTAATTATATTTTTCTTGCACATATTTTGTAGTTTGCCTGGCAGGCAAAATTGAGACAAGCACAACAATAGCTCTTCCAGTGCCCCATAGTGAAAGGATCTTATCTTGCACGAGTGCGAATCTCCTGAACCTCCAACTCACTATAGGGTTTTAAGTTACTATATTGAGCAAACCCTTTTATTTATTGTGTATACCCATTATAGTAACTTAATTTAAATTCCTTAACATTCCTAGGTATAAGGAATCGAGGGTGGTGCAGTCCTGGAGGCAGCAGAGAGCATCACCAGCGGCGATATGGTGCTTCGAGCAGGTGCCACTTCTGTTGGGCCCATGGTGTTGGCAGCAGGGTTTCTTTGTAATCCCATGTGGCCAGAGTATATACAGTTTAACAGAAGTTTCCCCGCAATTCGTAGGTGTGACCGGTCAAGCTGCAGGGAACTGGGGTTACAGGCAATTAGTGTTCAGGCTTTCGGGCTTGAGGTTAAAGGTTTATGGTTTAGACTTCACCCCGACCGCACTCCAAATGGTCGTTGATAGACATACATATATATACACATACACACATTATTTTTGCTATATACTTCAATTTGAGTGCCTTAGCAGTAACCCAGTTCTGGTGAGTTGGAGGATGCTGTTATGCTCAGCCGTAGATCACTTTCCACACCTTTCTGGGCCTTCTGCCCAGGGGATACTACTTCAGACCCTTATGATTGCACCTAAGATTTGGGGACCTTTGGCGTAATTCGGGGGACATTTTTTTTTTTTTTTACGGATCTTACCTTGCAGGTGCAATCACGGGTCGGGGGCAGGACCTTGCTGTCTTCAGTTTTGAGCTGTGTGTTATTTCCAGGGCATTTGCAGCGTGAAGCCGACAAAAGTCGTCCTGCCCTCTACAAACTAACCACCAGTAGGTATAGGGATCCATTCCCGCATTCCCTACTCACCAGCAGAACGCTTCTTGAGAGTTTGTGCCGCTATCCAAGCTCCGCACACCAGACTGCCGGGAAGATCTGGAAAGCTTTTTTTTTGTTTGTTGTTGTTTTTCTCGGTTGGTTGCTCTGCTCGGGGTTCTCTTCTAGGTGGACCTCCCGCCCTGTAATAGTGACTATAAGGGATAATGGTGATTATATTGGGGTACTCCATCATATTTCTATTATATCACTATTACAGGGTGGGGGGTCTACCCAGGTAATCTTTTTCACGCACTGGCAGGAGCGCACAAGTGAGGGGCAAGGCTGCTGAACATCCGTGACTAAAGGGCTCTGCACATTCTTAAGATATATATATATATATATTAATGCGTACAGTATACATGATGTATATAATATGAGTAATATACATTATATATGATATATATATATGACGTGCGTGAGCATCCGCAACCCAACTCTATAAGCCGTAGTCCTAATGCCCTCACAGCTCTCACATCATAAGGGGAGTAGTGATAAACACCATTCATTGCAGAACTGCTATCGTTGCCCTTATGGCCTCAACCTACAACCTCCAATTCCCCAAATCTAATCTCCACCAAACCTTGGCCATGTTGAAGATGCCTGGCCTGAGCTGCGACAAAATCCGTCCGCAACAACATCTCTGCCCAAAATGGTGGATTTTGCAGGGTAGTGGCAGTTCGTAGAGTTTTGTCCTCCGGGTCTGGGCTAGAGATCCTCCACGCTCTGTGAGGTTTAGGTCTCCTGCTATTATTGCGTAATTATCCAGTAAGTACTAGGCTTAACCCATAAAGCTGAAGGTAACTGGGGTTACACGTGCACTTTTCCCCTGTCCTGTCCCCTTTTTAATGACGACCGCTGCGGGCAGGACACACTTTCATTATTGCTCGGCAGCGCCAAAGCCCACTGAACTAACAATAGGATGGAAAGCTCCTGGATCTCCAACCCCCCCACTTGAGACCGAAGCAATTACGTCGTCAATTCAGCTGAGAAGTTCCTCAACTCGAATCCGCAAAGGTGGGTGTCAAATAGGCGCAAGGGGATTTCAGGAGGTCAAGATTGCCCCATCTTAAGTGGTAGCCAGCAGCAAGACAAATACCCATACCTTCCAACTTGTGCACATCCGCAGCCCTCAACGCCCTCAACCAAGAACTCCCCAGATCCCAAACCAAAAGCCCTGAACCCTGAAAACCACACCCTCAAACCTGAGCCCTGATCCCTAAACCCTAAACCCTCATTACACCCATGCGCCTCGCACCATGTCCTGTCGTCCTCATGGCTCGAAGCTTATTATTTTCAAAGATGCAATGGCGGCCTCTAAAGAGGATCTGCTGAATAGGGCTTGGGGGTTGCAGAGCGAAGCGTCCAGTTTTCAGGGTTGGTGCAGGCAGGGTGTTTGAACTTATATCGTGCTGTTCGTCTCCAGCCCCCTCCCCTGGCATAGCTTCATGGGCCTGGTCAAAAATTAATTTCATGGGGCCTGAGCTTCTCCGCCTGATCAGCTAAACTGGATGACAGGCGGTTTGAAGGGCTGCTTGTGGGCTATGCATGACTTCCCCGTTGTAGGTGGATGTAGCTTTCTGGTGGTTAGTAATGAACGAAGTAACCCGGTAAAGGGAGGACAGTTCCGGGCATAGTGTGATACACTTATACAGTTTTACAACAACTACTAAACAGATCCCATTCCCCATTCCGAACTAGTCACCCGGCAGGCAGGATTCATAAGTAGGCCCAGGCTTGTGATTCCGGGTGTGTCCTCCAAGAAGATGTCGGCCACCGGATCAGATTCCTCCTCAGATTCCGAGTCGGAGGACTGGACTTAAGACCTGATCTAGGGTTTCGGGACCATGGATTAGGGGTCTAGAGTCTAGGGATTTGGGAGATTGAAGTTTTGCATTGGAATTCGGGGCTTATGATTTTCAACGCATTGGTTCCTTATATGGATGTGAACAGAGTAAAGACTGGGGTGCTTCCGTCAGAGGTTTCGGCACCTTCCAGAAGTCCCAAAGCTGCCAACGTTAACAAACTGGGGGTATCTCAGGGACGGTTTTGGCGTGTATTCAGGGATTACAACAGATTGCAGAGCCCTTGGTAGAAATGTTTGTTGTTTCCTCACTGAGCCTCACAGCCGCTGAAAGGGTGTTTCTTGATTGTGCTCAGTAGGCAAGGAATCGACAGACATGATTCCTGATATTGCCCTCGCTGGAAGAATCAATGCACACACGGCGCCCAGACGGTAAAACCAAATTGGGTGAGATGTTTAACGTTAGGCGGTGGGAGATGTGTAATATTATGGAAGCGACTCGACAAGTATTTAGCCGCGTGAGACTCAGCTTAGTCTTCATTTCTCAACGGGTGAGAGGAAGGCTTTGCCAGGAAGGTGGCCTGGTGAAATGGATTGGGGTGGGGTTTCCACTATGGGCTATTAGAGCTATCCTTCCTTAATCTACCCTTAATAGGGTCCTAATAGGGAATTTTAGGATCCAATAGCCCATAGTGGTTCAGGGTTACAGGAGTTTGGTTCTGTGGCGGGAGTTTCGGGCCATCTTCAGAATCTTTTTAGATAGCAGCTAAAGAGCTCCGAGAAGCCGGTAGGGCTCGGTGATAAGGGTTTAGGGGTTTAGGTTTTAGGGTTTAGGGTTTAGGGTTTAGGGGCCTGCTCCTTGCAACAGTGTACTACCCTAAACACTCAACACTTTGCATCTTACGCCCCTGTTTCCACCTCGTCATTTTTCATTGACAACTTCAACGGCAGATCATGGCATGCTTGCAGGTCCCGGGGTAGTCACAAGTGAGCTTTAAATAGGATAGTCATACTTACTCGTAATATCCACCGGCGAATCTCCCGGTGAGACTACATACCTGCAGGATCAGGAGATGTCACCATGAGTTGGTGGCTGAGGTTGTTTTCCCACATTGCAGATGGGCAAGCCTTAATTGAGCCGCATGGTTTAGGGTTTACCTGTATCCAGAACTGCCTAAAGCGTATGGGTTGTACCTACTTTCCGGCAAGCAATCACTGCTAAACTGTATCGGTTTTATCCGTGGTTGCAAGCATTCTTCGGAGAGTACCTCATCCAAACAGCGTGTTTACTAGGCCTTTGGGTCTCCCTTTTCTGGGATGAATCTGGCAGGGCCCAAAATGCCACATGAAAATGGGCTCCGTAAGCCCGAATCCTGAAATTCTACGCTCCGAAAGCTTACCCCTTGTTATGCCCGCTGAAATTTCCCCTAAACCCCAAACCCTGAACCCTAAACCCTGAACCCTAAACCCTGAACCCTAAACCCCTAAACCCTAAACCCTATAAACCCTGAATTCACAACCTTGCCTGCAACCTTCAACCCTGCCTGCAGGAGTCGCCGAAGCGCACTCGCGGCAGTGCCAAGCCAAAGCAAGGCCGGGATGTGAGTTGAAAGGGGGTCTACTTGGAGGGTTTAGAGTATAGGGTTTAGGGTTTAGGGATTAGGGTTTAGGGTTTAGGGTTTACCTAATGGTCTGTCGCACACGTTTCTTAGCTTTCG